>UZAN01039544.1:44755-63213 GCA_900618425.1 Echinostoma caproni
GCCTTTAGAAGCAACCTACATTACTAAAGCAACAACTGATTTCCATATATTGTCCATATTGTTGTGATGTAAGCTTATTCGTAATCGATTATATTCCATCGGTAACGTTGCTACTGGTCTATTTTAATGATAACAGACTTTTAAGTTTCTATCGATAACTTGTTAATATCAAATCAAAGATGTATTATTCTCTCTTATGAATCTGTGTTGCTAATTGATCTTTCATCCCAATAATGGAACACGTTGACCATTATTCGTAATTTAATATGGTGACTCAGACTTCTACATGTTCACACACTTTTGGTAAATCACGATTGCGGTCATCATCAAGTCTAGCCGGAAGTCATAAGTTCGAACTAGATGGCTGCACTCTGGCTTTTTCCCGTTTATGTATTTCAAAGTCGTGAATTTACGCATGCAGTTACCCTTCCCCTTTCACCGCATTCTTAGACGTAGAGAACTGAAATGCATCTAGTAGAAGGGAACTGAAATAAAAGATTTTACTTATTACCATTTAGTACCCAATTTCTGATCCCACAGAAATTTCATAACACGGGGTTCACAAAATGAATCACAGTTCGTCCAGACTGGTACTCAGTAAACTCCGCCCTCATGTTTACTTTGCTGAGCCCTCCTTCGGATAGAGAAAATCAGACCAATTGCATTCTAAATCCTGACCACAAACATTCTATTTGAGCAGCGATTCTCAAGGGATTGCATGAAGCTATATAACATGACCAATACTGAGTGGTAATATGATCAATCTCACATCGGGTGTGCAGTAAGACCCTCTCACATGGTTCAGGAATGCAATATAATTCTTTTAATTGTATGTATAATTGCACCCTTATGAATCCTCCATCCATAGGCTAAATATTGTAAGAGAAGAAACGTGCGTGACAAACCACCCATGTTCATGATATGGATAAAAAATGCTGCAAGACCGCCAATGGGACACATAGGTTGCTGCGATGTTCAATCTACTGGAATGAATAACGTGTACAAAATAATGATGTGATATCTGTGGGTTCGGACCTGAGTGTAGTTCTTACAGAGTTCAGCTTCTTGAATATTCTTATGGTTGTTCCTTTGCGGTAATCCGAGACCCTTGTGAACCAGCCAAGGACGTGAATGACATGGTTTATATACAGTCAAATGTATGCTGGTAACAGACGTGTTACACAGTTCAATAACACTTCAAGTACACTTGAGTGAGTTGACTGACTTTACAACCATTATTAACTGGTGGTGTGAAAGCTGCATTTATCACCCACAAAGCGTTTCAGATTGTTTTACTTGAGTTTTGAAACACAGTATAAAAACATGTAGAAGAAAATTTATTAGGAAGCAATCAGTTTATTGAACTTCGTATGGTTACTGATAAAATACCGGTGGCCTGCAATCGCCATTTTGTGCAATCACATGAAGTCAGGCCATTGTTCGTAAGAATTTAGACATTGTTCGCGAAGATCAGCGACTAAAGTGCCAGCATAATGCAGTTCATATTTTAAATGAAAGTTATTTTTGAGCATTGGTATGGGATAAATGATATAGATTTAAACTGAACAGCTTTGCGGATTCCATTTTGCTTACAATTCTCAGTTCATTCAGTCTAACTAACATTCGGTAAGCACCCAACTCGAGTTTTGTTCTATTTAGAGCTAATGAGTAGTGCGTATTCCCTGTCCCTTCTGGGCTTTAAAATCTGGACCCATCGCGTGCAAAGAGTACGTATTACACTGTGTCATTCAGCTCATCGCATAGCACACCAGAATTACCAGTTATTGAAAGTCCAATTCATGATGGTCCAGAAATTACCTTCAGTGACAGCCAATCAGATCAGTTTGACACAAACAAAAGCAGACACAGTTGGATATCTGTTGACTCGGTTTAAAGGTCCCCATTCAAATCTGAGATTTTTGTGTAAAAATGAGTTTCGAAGTATGGTAGATGAAAATCACTGTTGTTGATGCGGTGGCGTTTATCTGTTTAAGATTGTCGAATTATTTGAACAAGTACGGTGAAATCATCATACTTGTCGACTGCTTCCCTATATTTGGTTCACGGGTGAAGCAGGCCGGTGGGCTGCCATGATTCAGACAGAAAACAGAAAGCAAGGCGATCGTGGTGGGATTCGAAAAGACGTCCTCCGTAGCGATAAGTTCGTGACCTCTACCACTTAATCATCACCGGCCGCTTACCGCCCTTCAAGTAGTTTTTCAGCACATACGTTTCAATCTGTTCAGGTACTTTATGCAGTTCAGGAGAATGTTTTAGAAGATGAGTGATAGAGATGCTGTTTTGTAAGAAAACATTTTCATAACCTAATAATACACTACAGATCCAAGGTGTTTCGGGGCCATGAATGTTCTGGCTATATGTTTGCCTCGGGAATTCGCTAGGACTGTATCAAGCAGAAGACAGAGATTGCCTTAGTTTGTAGATGAACCAGCTCACCGATACTCTAACTTCGGGTTGACATTATACGTGGCAAATACTGTAACGTTAACTCGCAAATGAAGAACGTAAAGCGAATGCAATGTGTTTGTGCTTTACACAGATTGCTTACATTATCGGCGATGAAGTCACTTACATCTGAAATATTTTTAACTGTGTGAACACTTCACCTGCGACTCCTTTAAGCCGTTGCCAGATTATAATTTTGAAGGTATGATGTGTTTGATAGCACCAGCTGCTTATGGTGAAAAACATTGGGATTTGCTTATAATGAAATATTGTCTCGCATTAATGGTTTGGAGAAACAAATGGTGGATGTATGCGAATGGATAATGCGATGAAGGAAAAAAAACAGCAGGACTGATTGCTCCTATCGTTAAAGGGACATATCACGAATCATTGCAAACAGAGGAAAGAACTGAATCAAAAAGCTATTATTAAATGCCAGGAGGTAAGAAATGTAGGTGGAAGTGACAGAGCAAATGGTCGTCATAAAACTAGACCAATTAGAAAACTTTGGAATAATCAAATGTGCCCGACCGCATGTTATTAATTTGCACATTGATGTGTTCCTTTTTACCCTAACCACTAGCAAAGGATGATTTCCTTTTGCAGGGTGAATTTTGCACCAGAAAATGTTATATTAACAATAACGAGTTCTCGACTGGTTTTAACTGAACCGCCGAACATGTGATTACTATTATCCACAATTTCGAGGGCAGATAGTATTCAGCTGCCTAATTCTAAGCAAATGGTACTCGAAGGCATAGCGTATACCACGAGCTGCTTCCTGTTTCTTGAAATCTATAAACAAGATTTTCATTTAGAACTTGATAAAATCTCTATGATATAGGTAGAAGAGCACTCGAAAAATGTTTTTTCGTTGTTGAGCATCATCAGCAAGGAGTATTTTTCTGCCCCTGCAAGAAGCTGAACCTCGAACGTTCGTGTTTGAGCTAGAAAAGCTTACTCTTCAGCTCAATTCCTGAATATTCACCCTTCAGATGGATAAAGCTTACTTTGATTTGACTGACAGGGCCTACGGTCAACAGACTGAGCGGATGGACGGATCGGTTTAGATTGTTCGCGTCCAGATAGGGGAACGGGTGCAATGTGCCATACTGAAGCGTCTCAGAAAAGAGTGCTCATGTTTCATTCAGCAGAACGTTTTCTGTTAAAAATAAATGTATTTAGTTTCTGGGTATATAAAAGGATAAAGGATAAACAGTGTCGATGCCAGAACAATTCAAATGGACAAACGTAAATATACCATTCTGAAGAATTTATCGAACCTCTAGTCTGCTTGAGCGATTACCAACATTTCTGTCACATAGAATTTCGAAGTTTGAGTTTTGCTGTTTTTTCTTCGGACACTACAGATATAAAATAGGACATAAAACATTACAAAAAATTATGTTATGATGTTCGGAATCGTCAAACTGTTTCTGATCTTTAGTTGAAATAATTGGGAAATAGATCCGGAGAACACAACCGTAAACTCAGTTGACTAATAAAAATGTTAATTTGAAATCAACATGGGGAAAACTGACGGATCAAAGGGGTGCATGAAAAAGCGTTTTGAGGTACGTGCCATCTAACGTTGCAACGTTGATGTAAACCTGATTAGAAACATAAAACGAGATGTTAAAAATGGACTTCTTCTGATTTTAATCTTTATGTTCCCGAAACGGAATGCTTTTCTACTGATGGAAATGTGGGTGAAATAGTTGCGAAGTGCTAGTGTTCGGTGTTGTATTCCTACGTGTCGTATATAACGTGTGCTTGTTTTGCAATGTTTCAACTGTCTCTATCTAATCATCAAAACTGGCAAATCTGTCACTTATTGGAATCACACTTGTGAATTTTCTGTTACTGTGACTTTATAAATTGGGTGATAATTATGAGAGCAACAGCTTTGCTGGAGCATGGATACGTCCGGTGTAGATCGCATTTTCCATTGTGTACGGACATATAAATTAGGGCTGATATCCCGGGGCTGGCAAATGGTTTTCGTAGCAGTTCTTATGTGCTTGCGTGTTTACCAGACGGATGAAGCCATTATGACTGACAGGTTACTGCTGATGACCCATTCAACCTAAACAGCTGGCACCCTTAGATTAATTTACACCTATACACAATGTGGTGTTTCTAGTTACATTCCTCTTACGACCGCGTTAATAAGAACTATGTTATACACTGCTCGTAAACTGATATGATCATGATAACTCGTTCAATATTGACTAATTGCTTATGTCAACTATTGGGTGACCAAAACATACAGAGCAAACATTGTCAAAGGTTGTTTCATTATTACCTTTGGGTGAAACATGATGGTCTGATCACAGTCACACCTTTCGGAGTGAACACCGGACAATTTCTAATGGATCGAGCCCTCCAAATAATCAGAGTCAGAGGAAATCTGGTGTATCTCGTTGTTTGATCGTAACATGTACGGAATGTATCGCATTCCTGATACCATTCAACCAATCTAATGGAAATAAATTGTTTATTGCTCAGCTAGACTCTTTAGTTCTCTTTGTTTATGTAAATATTTTTGAATTGGTGGCAAACTTATGTAGTCCCTATTCCTAATTGATACGATTCTCAGCTGAGACCTAGAAGTATCTAAGCGGGGCGGTTAGTTCGAAGGAAGGGTAGCTGATCAAATAAATGCCGCATGGCTTCAGCGCAACTTTTCCGCTTGCAAAATATGGTGATGAATGTTTTCTTCGGTCACTTCATAGGTTTATTGGTACAAGACTCGAAACAATGCAGGGAAAGTGATTGAAAAGAGTCAACAAATAGATTGTTGTTCACAAAAGGTAGTATACCAAACTTTTATTCGATCGTTCCTTGGGAACCGTAAAGTTAAAATCACAAACTTATTGGATAGTCAATTACTGCATTTACGAAAAGTGAATGCTACACAGTTATCCCTGGAGAATGACCAATTTTATATTCGTCCTAAAATGTCCCAGGAATTAACAATGTTGCAACCAAGCAGGATGTTGGTTATGAATGGAAAGAATTATCGTCTTTTTACAATGTCTCGTTTTGAGATTTCACTCTTTATTTCCAGACGAATTCCTGTGTCAGTGTTGTACGTTTCGTCCATGAAGTAAAAGGTATTTTCGACCTGACTTCATTGAGTGTGACAAGGAAGAATAATGAAACTCCATTTGGCTTATAGATATTCTTCAATTCGCAGTACTACGTATGATTCTAGCAGATAAGGCTTTTAAATACGTATATTTTCTACAACACAGAAGTAAACGGTCAATATCACACCTGTCACAAAGATGTTTGATTGGATTTCAACAGTTGTTCTATCTTATAGTATGAGGACTTATGTATGTTTGCCTATACTATTGACTATTAGTAGATAGGGAATAGATGGATAAGTTGTATTTATATGAGTGCACACGTCAGCCAAAGAGCTTTCTGGCAGTCAAGTCTGGAGGAAACAGCAGTTCTTTTACAAATCCGACAGTGCACCATGGATGGTAGATATGCGTTTTTGTGCGTGCGTAGAAACGATCAGTTGCGCCGAATTTGTTTACAAAGCGAGGAAGCTGAACAAATAAAACATTTGTGCCTATTTATGAGTAAACAAATATGAACAGTGTTTCACAGCGTTTCTCCCTATGAGATCAGTCATGAATATAACGGCAATGAAACGAATAGGATGATGCGAGAAAAACCGGTATTGGTCATCAATTTCGGATGCATCCAACCAACTATCTACAAACATCAAATATGTTAGAATGATATATCTAGGATCTCAAATAGAAACATTCAACTAACGTCGTTGATTCAAGCGGAACACGTGTTGGTCGCGGAGGTGTTACCAAAGTGATATCAAGATGATTAAAAGCAAATGGGGGTTTATGATCGCGGCGTCAGTAAGAGGAGATGATAGCATGGCCACAGCTACATAATGAAAACTGGTAAACTGCGCCGACCGAAAAAGGAAAGTGTATTAGAGAACATGTCACCTAAATAAAACTTAGGAATTAAATAAAACGGATATAGAAAAGAAACGGACTAGAAAGTTGGTTGATGAAGTGGATCAAAAGAGTAACATTACGAGAAAGTAAGTAAGTGTTAGCTATGGAGTAGGGGAATGATATAGATGAGGGAATTGGAGGAGAGCAGTGGTGTAAAACAATTACCATGGCAGTAGCAACTGCACCATGAAAGCATTTTTTACACCAAGTTCAGGTTTCACGAGGTTTATAATGGGAGTGGCAATGGTTGTTCAACCTACATTCGGGAAATTAGTTGTGCACGTAGTGATTTTCGTTGTTCGAGATTCAATTAATCATTCTTTCACAGGTGGCGGTAAGTTGACACATACTAAAATTTATGGGAACCTTTTTGTTCAAACCACTAATTTGGGAAAGAGGTTTGATGAAACTGGAAATTAATATGAGATTTTTTTATAACTCCGGGAAAAAATTCAATGGAGCAGTACAGGCAATGACGGAGCTAGCATGAAAACAAAAATTTAAAATTAACATTTGGTAGACCAGCAAAACAACCTTCTTAAAGCTGAAAGCATGAAAGGAACATTTACGAAGCCTATTGTAAACATTATTTGCATGGTTGGTCTAGGAGAGCTTGTGTGAGAGAACGACCTTGAGGTATTTAGCAGAGTCAAACTTGGGATTGCTCTGACGATGATTTCGGGTAGACCGTTTAATAGTAGTTTCATAACGGGGGCGGGGTGAATGTGGAAGAGAATATCAGCACATTTGTAGACATTAGGTATTAGAAATCGGGGAAGGGACTAAGTGAAACATCATTCAGACTGTGTTGAATTCAGTGGAAGGAGACATCGTTACTAGATGGTACCTAATCACCACATCGTCTGTGTACTTACGGGTTATATAGTTGGCATGTTCTCTATGTACAGGGAAAAACTGAAACAAAGTGGAATTCTGAACAGCACCAGAATTAATGATAGAAGAAGACGAAGCTGTAGAATTGCTGTGCCCAATCGCGTCCTTATAGAGAAATAGTCTATAACAAGGTTTAGCATGTGGGATTCCAATCCGAGGTTATCCAGAAGTCTTATGAGACTGCGAGGTTCAAGCGAATCAAAGACGTTGGCATAATTAAGAAAAAGAAGGCAAACAGTTCCACCACTACAATCTATAACTAAAGTCACATGGTAAACAACCTAAGCGACAATGTAAGCAGTTGAAACATAATGCTTGTGATTAAACTAAATAGAATCGAGAACATCAGAGTGGGTTGTCATTCGCTTTAACAGTACTCTTTCTAGACTTTCAAAAGGACTGCAACAAAAGCAGTCAACCGATAGTTCAAAGAAGACTTCCTGGGAATGGATCTTATCCGGACAGCCCTACAGCAATCCGGGGTTTATTAACTCAGCAACGATAGCTACAACGTGCTCGGCAAAGGTTTTCAATGTAATCGTGGTTAAAGGGTCAGATCCATGGGCCCTGTTTGACGTAAGCTGCTTCAAAACATGCCAAATCTTGGTGACAGAAACATGGTCGTAATATTTTAAGGGAATAGAAAGAGNGGCAGGTTTTCAATTCAGTTATTCCAATTTCGAAGAAGAGCTTCTACAGAGTTACCTGAACCCTGACCAGATCTCGTGAGCGCTCGGGTTTCTGTGCAAATCTGATATAAGCTTTGAATCTAGGTCTTCGAAATCGCAAGTAGTTTTACATTGTTGCGCTCGCCATTTAAATGTACCTTTTCCTCATCATAATGAAACCGTCTTAGAAGAGGTGATGAAAAACTGTCAGTACGGATGCATACCATCTCAATGGGGAAACACAAATAGAGAGAAAAATTACAATAGGTGATGAGACGTTCGCACACAGTTACAGAAGTTGTTTCATTGATTCCAGTTAGGTTATCAGTTATGGAGTGTAATTCCCTTCTATTGTCCGAGGCGCTATGCAGACTTGTTACTGATGATACATTTAACCATAGATTATAGGGTGTAAAAGGGTTGTATGGTGGTCGGACGTGCTAATAGGGGATCGCTTTTTTATAAAGAACACCTCTGCGGTTTTAACAAACATTTCATCTAGCGAACCTCGAGACGAAACTGAAATCGCACAAGACGAAGTGCATGAGACATAATGTTTTGAAGAAATAAATAGCAAAATGATTGAAATTACTAGACCTAATGCACAAGGACTAATCCAAATTTGTCATAAATGGTGCAGAGAATGAGTCGAAAAACATTCGGATGTCCTTAGCGGACATGTCGGGGGCACCGTGAATGTTTGCTGACATGATATAACGAAATTTAATGGACAAGTGTGGTCTACATTGAACGACAAATTAGTTGATTTTACTGGTATAAAAATGATACAAAGGATGTCAGTTAGCACAAAGCATATGATTGAGAAAGGTTATCACTACTTTATTATTGAATTTCACATTTTAATCACCAAGAGGGATATCAAGTTCACCAAGTTGAACAACACAGTCCTTATTTCTATGATCTTATCAACTTTCTTAAGGCATAATAATTCCAACGTTTTTGCACACTTTGCACATATCGTGATATTGGAAATAATAACATAAACATTCATTCTATTGATGGAACAATGCCTAAGAGCGACCTCTCAACCAGAAAGATGTTTTATTTTTTAGTCATTGCCTCTTATTTCTCAATCATGTGTAGCGATTTTTGAAAACTTCGGTAACTAAATTATTTGATTTCTTGCTGTATGCCGAGAAGGTAGCGTAGTGTTCAGTGTAGGATCTCGAAATACTGCCCAACGGTAGCAAAGTCACAACCGATTTTGAATGCCAAAGCAACCCGTTTCCACCCAGGATAGCGGTAATCCTGACTAGCAACTTATTTGTGCATAAAGTAGAGTAGTTTGGGAAGAAGCTCTTGAAGAGATCTGTGCAACGTTTGTTTATCCGTATGTGCTCAGTACTCAGTATGGAACTTCAATAAGCAAACAAGTTGTGTTTAGTTGACGGCAACACGCTTTTGCGTAAACCGACTATCAATAAACGATTGAATGAGTATATACTGAAAAAATGTTGGTGTGGGGATTCCCTTAATGGTAGTCATAGAAACTGAGAAGCCTGTTTAGGGTGTAAGTGATGGCGCTCACTGAACAACCAATACGTTGGTCAGTTAGTTAAGTGAAACAAAAGATGATAAAACGGTTAAAATAGAGTACAAAAGGGATCATGCAATACTTGATAAAGGCTCCAAGTAGTCTTTTATCGTGTTTTCAATAAAGTACTACTGCGGCTTGTCGAGATTTTATATAAAGTGGTTACAAAAGAAAATTTCAAGTTTTGTCTCATCCTCGAATAGATCGAAGTGCTCGCTTCTACCTTTGTTGTGAACAAACTGTTTGTTGGTTGCATCGCACACTCAACGTTTGCAGTTCGCCACCACATGGCAAAAAACCTATGAATTTATGGGATATACCTATTCAGGACATCTCTGAATTTCAATGATCAGAATTAGGAACTGATTGTGTCTCAAATCACCAACAACGCACGGAAAGCCAAAATCGACAAACAGGTCGTCTTTTTTTGAAATGTGTTCGTCTTATTCCAGTCACGAATGCTTTAGGATAAATGAGATTTTCTGTTTCTTTTGATATTGATACTGTCATTTTTGGGACGGGACTATGAAGACTATGATGAATGGTGTCAGATTAAACAACTGTGTTGTAAGACTCGATCACAGTGATGCGCTTCACACACCTTTAACTAGATGTTTGGACTCGTCATTTATCTTCGTAATCAAAGGGAACAAACATCATACGCCTACTGTTGACAAAGCAGTTGTTAGATTCGTTTCGTTACTTAGTTTCGTTACCTACCCTATTTTGGTAGTACACTGCTTCACTGTCATTCGGCTCAATACCGCAGGTATCCCTTACAGCTTCCTACTTGGTTTGCCCGTCAGTTCCCAGGGATTAGTTTTATGATGAACATAGGTAAATAGTAAATCTAGGAGGCTCAGGACTTCTGATATTTTTCACCTAAGGGTATGCCATAAAAGACTGTGTCATGCGGCCCTTTAGATTTGTAGGAATTGATTCTGATCTTTCTTTTATTCAAAACGAGAAACAGCCATGGTAGTCTGATCAGCTATCGTTCGTCATATACCTTAATTTGAATAAGTTATAACTTTTCACTCCACATTTTACTCAGCGTATCTGCAGCTAGATATCGTCAGAATGTCTTCGTCATTCTCAATCAGTCTGTTTTCTCAAAATCAGTTAGAAGCTACGGTTACTGAAACCTTTGTAACGGGGCATCAAATGCGTCCAATCTAAATTTAATCCCTGGATTGCTTTGGATCTCAAAAATGTATGAACCGACTTGCACATTTGCCTTGAGCTTTTCACCTTGGGAAAGTTTGGACGCAACCAAAAAAATGATAAAAGTATGGATTTAGAAAATGCAATTGGGAAACATCAAGGCTCGTCTAAAGCTCATTCATCAATCTCACTCTTTTCAGTTAAAACCTAAACCCTAGTAAATAAAATCATAAAGGTTTTGTCTAGAGATTTGCCAGAGGTTAAAGTGTGAGCAAAGTGAGTAGATGCGTGGACATAAAATTCCAGGATAGTGTCATAGGGATAATGCTTTGAGTTTCGAAGATTATCATCGTCAAAATGAATAGAAAACGTGAAATGATTTTTACAATTGTCGAAATATTCCCAAATAATAATAGTAAATATATATATAATCCAAACCGGAAAAGGACGCAGATCGTGCTACTGAATCGAATGGACAACAAGAAAAGATGAACGCCATATTGAATGATCGGTCGGAATTCACCAAGTCCACGGAAAAGAATAAGACGGCTGAAATGAAAGGGGCGCTCTCTGTAATTTTGGGGTGCTCAAAACAGAGTGGAGTCATTGATGCGTCCATTTTCGAAAGTATTCGGACCACCGGGACTGTTGCTCACAAAGATAGGGTACCATCACGACCAATTTTGGATATGTGCAACTTGCCATATGCCCTGGTAAAGTGGTTGGCCAAATTGTTAGAACCCGTTTGGTTTAGTTTGGTAAAATAAAGTCTCAAAAATACAGTTAATTTTGTGAACAAAATTCGTGACACAAACCTGGTTGATCAAACAATGCTCCCGCAGGACTTCAGCTGATTGTTCACAATTGTTCCCATAGGCGAAAGGATTGAATACCATTCTAATTTTGCGTATACTCATTAACTCGTTCACACTGTGGACGTGTCGGAGGCTTTTATGAAGTATTGAGGTAGGTTCGACGGATGCTGTCTACAGCAGAAGCGGTGGGAATTCCTCTACACAACCCCCCTCTGTGTGCCCAAAATCAATTTGTGCAAACGCTAAGGCTGACCTGGCCAACACAGACCGTATAACGTGTTATCTCGCTGATCGGATGATTGGAAAAACAAATAAGTGATCCTAGTGATCCCAGTTTCCAGTCTCATGATGAAATCGTTACTAGTAACCTGTGATTTTATTTTACTTTTCCAAGACGATTTTTACAATCTAACACTTGCTGAATTACAAAAAAGACCTTATGATGGCTAATTCTCAACATATCAGCCTGTCGTTGTTTTTCAAAGGGTCTGAGGGTAATACAATAAAACAATCGAGAGAAATTCGAAAAGTAATACGTAACAATATTTGTTCGTAATAGGAAAACATGTGCATGAGAAGGACCGTTACTGATATAATCCAAGAATGAATAAATAATGAGCGCTGTTCTTCAGGAAAATTGAGTACTAAGGAGTTGAATTCAACTATGTCAATCTTGGAGCAACACTCTTTAAATTAGGCGAATAAATAATCAGGCCGGCCAGCATATTCAAGAATTTCATGCAGGATGAATCAATTAAAATCTTGAAACGATGCAGTGTAGTTGAGAGAGATACAAGGTACTCACAGAAATGGGTTATTGAGATATTTTCGAATGAAATGATCAGAACAACTTACCATGCGCATCAAGTTCCTATATGGTTTGCAAGAAAATTGTAAATATTACTTGGAAAGGTGGGGCTGAACTGGGTATGTTACGGGATCGGTCGCTACAAGAGTGTGATTTTTGGAAAAATATCATGCTAATGGTAACCGGTCGATTACCGCCACCATCATCACCACAACGACTATCGTTTTATTATCTGCTGTTTTTGAGAACAATGGAAGGTCAATATGGTGTAAACTATTACGTGATGTTGTAATTCCTTTAATTCTGTATACCTGGACGGATTTAATAATAGCTATTGTAACTCCGTTTCTTTTTAGGTGGAAGGTGTATCGAAAACTCTTCTGCACGAATTGAATTCCACAAAATGCGCTGGTCATTTCACAGTTTGATTCAAATCATATCTCACTGCATTATGTCAATACAATACCATTTGATATAAAAATGGGTGGTGAGTTAATTGACCTCAGTCATCTTGAGGGGAATCTTCAAGAAAATGAAACAGGACTAAAAAGAATCCGTATAATATATTTTGCAATATAATACAAACCGTGATGTGCTGCCGGTGATTGCGCTATAATTGCAAAACATTGAGTATTGTGTTGCACTAGTGACAATAAATTAATTTACCACAGAGTAGACAATCAAAATCCAAGTCATAATTAGGGATTTAACAAACTGCAATAGCTATGGGCTACAGTTTCTTGCATCAGTGAAGTTTTCTAAAACATTTGACTTGGAACTTGGGAAAATTGAGCATGGCTACTATTGGGGACGAGCGAAAGGATGAGCTCAGCAGATGGAGTGAAAGAAATACAGATGAAACATAACAGAAAATGTTTTCAGCTTTCTGTCTAATGCGAGAAGCTTAACACCACATTTTGACAATATTTGGTGTACTCATTAGATATCTTTTTCACAACAATTCATGTATTCAATTCAATTATTTCGTTGCATGACCTTGAGATGCTTCCGGTGTGTCAGGGCTTGCGTCCGTGATGATAATGTTTGCTTTTCCGGGTTCTGGAATCGTACTGAAAAGTGAAGAAAATAAGCGAATCAAGGTGAATTATATGTATTTATTTGAGTTGCAGTGTGAATTCGGGTTGGCTGGTTGTTACGTAGAGAGAAGGAATGTGAGGAAGATAATTTTTAAAAACTATCAGCAATCTGTGGGTTTTTGTAAACAAATGTAACGACAATAATAATAAGCGATAAATATACCCATTGCTTTCAAAGCACTTTTTGGTATTTTTCAACCATTGATTTTCATAACGAAAAGGTTCTCATCTTTATGTTTATATCAAACCGGAAAACTAAACTTGATCTATCATATTGAAAGGTAGTTAAGTTACAAATACTTGGCGTTGACCAATTGATCGAATGCCGATTTGTTGAACAACCAACATTTACTCTTACAACACAATATGAATAATCATTTACACAGAATATTATTTAAGGGCTATCGCCTGTTTTTATGCATCCCAATTGTTTAAACTCTGATATCCACCAGTCGATCATTGTGGATTTATCCACTTTTGAAGTTCTTTCGTCAAATTAAACTTTCGACTTAAGTTGTTCTCTTTTGTTTCCAAGCCTTGTTCAACTGTTTTGTATCACTTTGTCATTTTTACCGGTAAACTGCACCCGCGATTGGCGTGTTTTATTGATGGTTCCCTGAGAAGAATCTTGAAAAATACGGCACAAAATACAAGTCATTAATTGGAGGTTTTCCGGGTGAGATGAAATGGTACGAGTATGCATGTAAAATTTGAAAGATGAAAGAAATCAAATAGTTAATCAATTTTAGGGGCAAACAAATTTAGGTTTTTTAAATATTGGATAGTACGCTTATACTACAGTAAAAGATCTTTCGTGACTATAACTGTTTCATTCTTGTCAACAAAAGTTTTGTAGTTAGGGCGCAGAACAAGGCTTGGACCGTGGTTTTCTTTCCTACAGAAGCGATATTAGTTTCTAATAAATTCAATTGTCTTTTGCTGTTGTAGCCTCTGTATATTTTGTTGTCAAATCTCATTTTATTAAACCGCAAATATTGGGCTTTTTGTTCAGTTAAGGAGGAGGGAGTAGCTTTTGTGCACCTTCCGTGAATAACGAAATGCTGTAAATTTTCACACCACATGTACCAATCACAGTGGATAGAGGCCTCATAAAATGTTAGTTAATGATAAAGATTTGTTATACAACTGTGTCTATTAGATGTGACGCACATGACCATTTGGAGAAGTATAAGATGTTTTGAAATTCATAGTTGAGAAAAATAACAGGTAAGACAGAATTAATTTGGCTGAGTGTTATTGATTGGCAAATTGTAAAGTAATTTACTGACAAAGTGATTGAAGTAAAGGTGACAATCACAAAAATGAATGAGCAAAAGAAATAAATAGAAAGCAGCAAATTTAGCCAAACAATAAACTGGAATTAAAGCATTGATTATTGTTATTGTTTTTTTTTATTATTGCTAAGGAACATCATGAACTCAAATGTTTAGAAATGCAAAAGGCATACCGTTTGAAACGATCTGGGAATTCCCACCTCTGTCGATGACATCTTAAACTCCAAGACCCTCGATGACAGAATTTTGCTTGAACTCTTTTTCTTCAATTTTTCGGGGGGCGACTTACAGATAAAGCGATTCATTCAACCATTCTGGCAAGAATCCTGTGTAGAATGAAGCCATCACTTGTTCGTAGCGTTCTGTGTCACGATAGCTTTGTTATTCAAAAATAGTGGAAGGCTAATGATTGTGTAGGACTTGAATCAGTCGCTCCGAACGTTCATTAGTATGTCTTTGATATTTGTCGTTTGTGGATTAGTCAAGTCAGAATAATCTCGCATACGTAATTTGCTGATAAATAAGCGCTGACCTCATAGAAGAGCTAGATACTGAGAAGGCGGTGATGATAGACANTTTGAAACCGACAGACTGCTCTCGGTCAGCAATGGGGTAAAAAGTGAAGTGGAGATGAATTTAGGATAGTTAACAGTGCTTTTCACAAGATAAGGTATTGGTAGGCCGCTTCTAGAAATTTATAATAACAAAATTCTTTTGCGTAGGCACCTTGTAGAACCAAATGTGATATCTCAGATCAGCTTCATCAATGGACTTATTAAGCTGGCATGATGAAAATATTCCTCTGTTCGACCGGATGAATTGTTTATGGTTTTAACAGTTGTCATGTTTAACGGAAAAGACATGACAGACAGGTAAACAAGTCGAACATTCACAAAAGCTCTAAATAACCGTTTGTTTTGTGTTTATGAATCTATTTATTTGACAGCAATTTATAGACGTTTCCTTTAGATCTTGTTATTGATAAAATTGTCAGAGGTTATTTACCAACCAGGTCAGAAAAGCCCAATCGTAGACCAGTCTGATTCTGAGAAAGTTGTATAGTATCGTACAGCGTCTCACTAAAAGTACGCATGAACCGCTGCAATGTTCCTTGCGATTATTTAGATTTATTCAGTCGTGACTTCCTAGGCTTCGTTCACGGCTTTCAGAATTTGATCATGAGTTTTCGGTCATCATCCATCACATTTTATCCGGATGTTAATTGGTTGACTAAGTAGCGCCAAGTCCATCTCAACAAGCATGATAGGGTTTCATTCCCTTCAAAAGTCAAATTTTGACAAAGAACCTCTGTCTGTATGTTGGTGAACGTAAATTCTCGCTTCCCAAAATGGACACGCTTAAACAATTAATCGACTCATAGATCATTTTCATTCCCAATAGATCTACAATATTCTCAACGTTTCACGACCTTTGCTAGTTAAACCTTGTAATATGTTACTGTCTGGAATCAGCCTCATAAATGGTTAGTACCAAAGGAAATCTCCGAAAGGAGCGCGTCACCGTGAAATGATAATCGTAATAGTCTTAGAAAAATGCAAAAGGGTATCCTACATCATACACAACGCAAAACATCACAACGCGATGAATCAAATTAAAGGATCGAGACAACTTGACGAAATTAGAGGCATCGGAACTTCTTTCGACGTAAGAAGCAACCCCTCTGTCTTTTTCATATGCTGTCGAAATCGGCACAGTGAGGATGATATATAAATATTGCATTCCTTATCAGCGCGTTTAAATTGGCGTAGTTAGCAAAATATTTCATCACTGAATATGCATAATTATAGCCGGGTTCAATGTATGAGACTCAACCTACACAAAATGTGTCTATTGTGTGACCCTGGAAGGAAGGTATGTGTTATTTGTCGATGAAACTGTATCTTATATGCAATATTGATTAAAGAACAAAATACATGGATGAGTGTAACTAGATTTCGTTTTATTTTTCTTGGTTTATACTGATAAATCTTAGAGGTTTAGGTTAGTGCTTGCCTTATAGTAAGCATAATATTTTCAATAAATCTGTTTTTTTTCACATGCAGCAACTTGTATTCAACAGGCACTCGTTTTCGGTGAACAAGACTAACCTTATTGCATCCGAATTATTGACTTGTTTGTCGCAACAAGGGAATCCGAAATTTCCGAGACGTAAGAACAATTCCTGGCGAAAGTTGCGATGCATCAGAGCGTAGACAATCGGATTAAACATACAGGAACTTTTTGCACACAGCACCGGTATTTCGGCTGTAAATGGGGTCAAATGTTTTCGATGCCCGAGCAACGAAACAAAACAGATGAACGCGTACGGCCCCCACGAAGCCAAGTAGAGCAGAACCAACACTGCTGAGAGTTTAACAGTTTGAATATCTGATCGCGCAGTTGCCGTTATCGATGTTGAATGGCCTATGAATTAGGGAACACGATACTGAACTGGAGGATAGTTTTATGATAATCAGCCCATTACGAAACTTATATCTGCCGACAGAACATTTGTCATAATTATACTGACCTTCTATAAAATCATTCATGGTTAGCAAATGAATAACAGAATTTCGATTGGCGCATATGTATGCGGATTTTGTGTCTGCATGTGGATCCGGAGTGCATGTGCACGCTAATAGCGGACAGAACACATGGGCAGAAATGCGTAACGGACACTTACTAGCATCGCTTGATGGCGCGTTTGATCGATGACGTCTTGAACACTTCACATCCCCAAAGTTCTCGCTGTCATGCACGGCCTTGATAATCTGAGCGTAACTGAATATGATCACAGTGACGGGGCAGATGAAAGCAAACAAATACATTCCGGCGTTGAACAGCAGATTTCCCAGATCAGAAGACAGATAATCGAATGTGCAAGATGTGTGAAATCCTTCCGGAATGTAGCTACCTAAAATATAAAAATTATAACTAATGGTGAACTATTTCATCGATCGGAAAAAAACATTGAACACTTTCATGAACAAATTATCCGAAAGAATCGCATATTAAATATTTAACCTAGTGCGATAATATTTGCACCCACCTTTAAGAGATATATGTGACCATTATCACTGTATGAGAGACCATTTGGTCGAGTCCAGAAATAGACTCTTCCTGAATGTTGACAGCATTTAATTTGAAATGCCCACGTCTTGAACGATTATTTTAGTATTAATGATTATTGCTATTAATAAGAAAGCCGATGGAAAAATGTTGCTCAACCGTTTTCCATTACTTTTATCCTGCAAGCTAGCAGATCCAAAAAATTAAAAGTATTTCCTAAAAGGTAAAGTAAAGTAAGGTAACTTAAGTATGAAAACTAAAGTAAATCTGAAGTATTCCTTAAATATTTCTTGAGTGCAAGATACAAAGAGAGAACTTGTGTGCATAAAATTTAATCGATTTAGGAAACAATTATGGTGAATATGTACGGTATTAGCACGTATCGGATGCGCGCATTCATACGGTGAGCATAGTTGTCACCGATAGAAGTTTGTCAGCAGAGGGATACAACGGTGAATTATGTTACCTATCGTTTCAATGTACACAGATGAAGCAAGAATGCGACTAGATTAATTCAACATTATGGAAATGAATTACAAAACTCGAACTAAGAACGAGAAGGTCACTGGTGCAAAGGCTCGTTACCAGCTATCCTGTAACGTGCTCGCCCTCATTTTATTTCTACTGTT
>UZAN01039544.1:84000-104461 GCA_900618425.1 Echinostoma caproni
ACACTGGAGACCTGTGGCAAGGTAGCTGACTTAACCCTGTTTCTGATAGAGGGATCAAATACAACCAGTATCTTACTTTGATATGGCTGGTTTTCTCCCTCCTGATTTATGTCTTGATGGAGAAATTTCGTTGAATATACAAGTTGGACTTATGTTCATATCGAAGCGCTTCCACAAGATATCAACTGAGAAAACAGATTTATGCGATTCTCGTTTAAGTTGCCTCTCTGCTTTAATTATTCGCCAAAACCTTTTGAGCGTTTCATTCGGTTTGGGCATGATGACACTACAGGACGCTTATTCAATGAGCCGCACATCTCAAGGTCAACTTTCGAAGATCAAGATCAACTTGTCTTTCTTGGATCATGTTTTCAGTTCTTCCAGTATTGGAGATATTGCGTGAGTAGTTTGTAGCCTAACAATTTAGCAATTCATTTAGGTTAGAATATTTTCAATAATTTGCTTATTTACTGTGCACTGAATGAAAAGATAATATAAATTTAGAATATGTGTGCTCAACTTAATAGAAACTCTTATAGAACAGGAATCATCTGTTAAAATGGATAATGCTCCCATCCTGCTTTGCCCAAAATATTTTCTAAATCAGAGCTGTAACTTTCGAACTACTGCAAGTTTTATAGCGACATTCACGGTCGCGCACATTCAAATGGTGATAACAATGAACAAAGAACATAGATGTTGTAGATAAAGTCGGGAATAAATACAGTTTACTCATAGCCATCTATATATAAATATCTATCTAACTATCTATCTATATATAAATATGATATTGCAAGCTGAAATGGGTTTTCAAAATGAGGGTGATGTTGCACGAGTTTGGTCAACACTTGCACATATATGAGCAGGCATGTCAAAAAACAAACACTGCAAGAGGAATTCCTTTCGTGTATATGCAGGTCATCAGGTTTTACAAAAAAATGTTTAGCTGAAACGTTAGAGGTTACGCAGTTATTTTTATAACCAGTAATGTGTGGTTGACTTTGTATTTCATTTTGCGTCAGATGACGTTTACTTTCAAATACATTCATGGTTTGTTTCACGTAGTTCACGTGATAAATAATAAAGCGGATAAACTGAAATTTTTTCTTTCCATTATTTGACTGACAGCACATCTGATTAGACTGAGTATGAGCACGTCTGTGACCATTTCGATCAACTAATACTTTCACTTGATATGATGCATTGACATTGGTGATCACCGCAGCTAGCTATCTGATAGCCTAGTTCGAGTTAATGAGCCATTTTCTTACAACCATGGAGACCGCTTTGTTCAATTGCCATAGCAACTGCTTTTCGTCTAGGGTTCGCTTTATTCTTCACTCATACACACACATCTCGACGGTTGTTTACTTCCTATATAGATCGTAGATGAACATGTATAGACTGAAAAGATAATATTATCTCATTGACCTCTTACGTCACAATGAGAAACAAAACAATATCGATGTCCAGGCTAACATGGAGATTTTCATGGTGATTCGTAGACAATTGGGAGCGAGAGAAAAACACCGCCGCATTCATTTAAATTGCAATCTGAAATTCATCCAAATTAACCAGTTTGATTTCGATTGTAAAACACATTCTACATACAGATATGCTTTGTATACTTTTGTTGTTATTGTTGTTATTATTATTGAGTGATATTTTCTACTTTGGTGGTATACATGTTTCTGTTCTTTAGACTGGGAGTGCCACATCTGATGGGGTCCAAATATTATAGATATGGCCCATGGTTGGACTACAGTGAAACCGGTCAAATGGGGTTAGGAAACTTAGGGCTCAAAGCACACTCGTAACACTGGCCGATAAACCATCAAGCGATACCGATTCTCCATCCTCATTTAATTGGTTTCCCTTTTAGCGATGTTTGCGTACATAACCAGTAATATATATCGCTTTGTCCATTTGGGGTTATCTGCATTGTTTGAATCGTACAGTTTATATTGATCCCAAGTGCTTTCAGTAATTAAAGCTAAATTCGTTATCGAGAGCTTTTTCCTATTCGCCTGAGTTTGTGATGGATGGCTACTGTGCTGTGATAAACCTTTTTTTGAAATTGATGAGCTAGAATCGCAAGTTATTGAAAGAACAAAAAGCTTGCTTTCCATGATTCAGGTTGCACCACCTTACATAACCAAGGGAGTAATTTAATTGTCAGTTTCATGAAAACAGTATGTTTTTAAATGCCGATGTAGGAGTAACAAACATTTAAACAGTCTCAGTAGAATTGTACTTAATTATGTGTAGAGCGAAAAGTTTCATGTAATGTGGCGGCACTTTGGCACATTATTGTCAGAAGATGAAAAAACCACCTGGTTCACTTGAAATTCCATCTACTCCCGCCAGTTATGTATTATGCTCTACTCAACTAATCGACTTTATAAATTTAAATTCGAGTTTTAAACAATTTTTAATGTGTCCCAAAGGACGCAGCTGAAATATCCCACTCCGAATTTTCTGAAACGTTGACCGCTGGTTACGCATTAGATAGAATTCCCGGGATTGACATACATATTACTAATAGGATTATTAACCTATCGAGTTATTTGCCCCGTGGAAGTTAGATTAATATTTGCATTATTATATTCCATGTTTAGCTTTTTGTTTGTTGCCGGGAGATCAGGAGGGCTGATAAAAAGGGAGCACGACGAGCGTGATTTTATACGGGGCTTTTGATGATAGGTACCACTGTTTCAGATACATTTCAATTTGATAGTACATCATATATTCCGCGATAGGTGCACTGAGTTTCTATTTCCAAATCAACAACAGAACGAGAACTGCCGCGAATCTCGGTATTCTTTCGTACCGTATGGTTTGTTGACCCACCCACATCCATGGGGTGTTTACTTATATGAGCAGTTTATAATTTTCTCAAATGCGATTGAATATGCACTTAGTTTCCCAGTAGTCAAGTACTAACATTGCTAATGTACGTATCCGTCCCCATAGATGTAAGCAGTTCTCTTCAAAAATAAGTACTGGTGGTCGCTTTCTACTCTTTCCACAGCGACTTCGGCAAAGCTTTGTGCACATATCCAAGTCACTTGTGGTCTACACTGTTATTTAGGCTTAAGGTTACTTGTCATTATCTTAGTCTATCTTAACTATCATGTTTAGTGCGTTATTCTGAAAAGATGTCCTTGACCTGTAAAACCACCTGTCACGCTCAGGAGACAATCATTCTGTCTTTGTTTCAACTGATTTATCTTTTGTCCCCTTTAACAATGCAAATAGAGAAGCTTATCACTTACACTACTACTACTACAAAAAAATTATTGAATGCACGTTATGTTCATACATACATATGTATAAACTAAAATGACTTCACACCTAAACGGATGAACATCATTAGTCAATCTTATTAGACGTTTGTGATTACTGCACTTCACAAAATATTTTTACGACAAACATTTACAGTTATTTCCCTACAATCAATTGTGCTGGAATAAATTTACTAGACCACAATTATTTTCATTGTTAATGGAGCAGTGGGCTAAAATAATCATCCCTTGGAGAAAGTGAAACTATTGGAAACATTAAATTGAATTTCCAAGATCTTTGTATAATAACCCTTTTTCCTTTTGACTAACAGCGTTATCATTTTAGATCGATTTTATGGTACTAGTATCTTTCAAAAGTTAAGTTAGTCCAAGGACTGATATGGGATGACTTTAATATATGGAAAACGAAACTGACTATCGATATCATTTTCGAAAGATGACTGGTAACGGCTGGCGGTAGTTAGCAGTCACTTTACAACGTGAACATGTTTTCGGATAAAAAATACTGAAAAATGAATAGCATCCCAGTGGATATAGGATAAGTTGAATAGTTCTTCTGTGCGCATTGCTGTCGCTATTGGTTTGAAGATAGTGTGGTCAAAATTTACTACTTCAGTTTAGTAGAATGAATCTCCAATGTAGAAGAAATATAATCTAAACGAAAAATCTGAGTAGTGAAATTCCGTTCAACGTATGTAGAAGAGAGTAATCCACAAACCAAAGTCAGCATTACTCAAATTGTTGAAATGTGCTATTCGCAAAAACATGCGACCAAACTAATAGCATATGAAAACCAAAATATGGCTTACCCTGTGTGGACAACTTCAGAAAGGGATCGACACTTTTCTGAGCGGGTTTTTCGCCACTGGTTAACTGGAAAGGCAGCCAGATAGGCCCGAATGTTGTTTCCAAACATACATCGGTTTACTTTCTGCTGATCGCCAACACAGATTAACACTTATTCGCCAAGCAATATATACTTCTAGCATTTGACGTGCTAATGAAGGTACAGATAACGACCATGTATGAGATTTATTAGAAATGTCCTAATGATTCTGATCAAGATGAACGTTTTAATTAAGTCCGCACTGTAACTTCTATGACTGCACCTTGGAGGGATATGTAGGGGCGGAAATCGCTTTCATTCATGCAAAAAATAGCCTGATGTATCATGGGGTGTAGTCATATAAGTGTAGATCACGCATTCACAGGTTGTTTTGGGAAACGGTCTAACTCAGCGTGAAACACGGAGAACCAAGTGAGGAGATTCGTGAACAGTTGGTAGTACTGGGAAACATTACAAATCTATTATATCCACATATAAAGCAATCAATTGTTTTCTTGAAATGCTGATTCTTGAAATCTGATTCACATAGATGGAGTTGTCTCAAGTTTTCACCCAACCGTGATCTGTAGATAATAATTATATATTGCAATAAGTAGTATGTTTTTCAGTGGACAAAGTTTCTCTCAAATTTAACGAACGATTTCGTGGGGATTGTCTTTCCTCAGTTATGCGTACCCAGGAGTCTCCCGGCTGATCAATGATATAACTGATATCGAATGTGTATAGATCATTACAAGTACCACTCAACCATTGCACACCTATTTCATTTCATGGCCCCTCTATCTGTCTGTTAGGCTTTAAACCTCTGTGTTACCTCAAACAAAATTTTGTGTATCATTTTTCTAGGCTATCCTCTTCAGCATAAATTCCGATTGAAAAGATATCAGATTTTCACAGAATTCCTCAAAAGTTTCGAGACTGAGTTACCTTTTTCTACTCTGCACAGTTTTGGTTCTGATTTTAATACTATGTGTATAGAAATGCATGTGTGAACGTACACAAGATTGAAATTCATCGGAACACTTTATTTTACATTTAGGGTTTTAGTAGCCTTTTATTTATTCTGCGACTTGTTTTAATGTCACAAAGTAATTAATGACCATGCTGTATTTAGAGATAGCAACTATTAGTGACTGAACTCGTTTTCCACCTAATAATAACTAAATGTCATTAACTAAGATTAACATGTACTAAGTACAGTAGTGTTTATGCAGATTACTAGCGTCAAAAGTACCGTTGGTATTAAAAGTTGATGCCCCGACAGAGAAGAATGGAATAAATACAACTTACCGCCTAGGTTCATTACTGTTATGTATAAAACGTTGATATGGCATGAATCTAATTACTTTATAACCGGAAGGATCACGTGACGTTCATGAGAAAGCCTGGCTTAATGCAGTCTTATAACGTCGGCAATTTGGGGCTGACAATGTGTGAAAATGAATCATGGCTCATAAATGGATGAGCATAAATATATTCCTAAAATATAATTTTCCCAACTGTTATATTATACTGATTGTTGATTTTTCGTTAGCCTGCCTGTCAGAACATTTCTGAGGACTCAAAACAATTTAGAGAACCATCCTAAAATGTGGAACTGAAGATAAAAATGGAACAGGAAATGTTCATTAGATCTATTGTTTTATGTTTTGGAAAGAAAAAACAAAGTAATAGGCTGTGTTGATGGAATTAAATTGATTAGAGAATGAAATTGCGTGAATGTAGGGCAAATAAAAAAGCTAAACAAAACGTAAGAAGTATTTAACGTTCAGATGTTTCCCACCTTTTTGCATTATTCATCATGTGAGTGCTCTGAAACCGGGAACACAGATGACAAGACCACGCATATATTTTCTACCTCAGAAACGGATATGGGGCGAAGCAATACCAAATTGTTTACCTCAGACCTTTTACTCAAATTTACTTCGCGTGGAAGCGTTCCATCTCCTGGTTGATTAACTTCTTATGTGGTGCATTTCATGTCAAAATACAAAAAAGGTACAGGCGTTTTGTCTATTAGTGTAGAGTGGCAGTGAGATTGGTTACGTTGGTATAAGGGTGCTAACTCCCTTGGAATTCACAGCAGTTATATTCCATAAAAATAGACACAACTACCTTGCAATTATTTGACCAATGAAGCACTCTGTTGGGGAATACGCCTTAAACCTTAGCTCAGCCAAGTGTGGCAAATAAGGCCGTGGGAGATTTTGCAATGTTTTACTTGGTTTTAACTAATCATTGTATCGAAAATACACTACTGTTTGCCAAATATGTCTGAATAGTTTCGTCTGCATGGATTTATTTATGAATCGCTGGAACCCTGTAGCCATCAGTCGTTTTCACCCTCAGTTTCCGAATGTAGGCAATTTTGTGGAGTCATAAGTGTGCAATGGTTGAGTGGTTTGAATTAAACTTAAAGAGCTTTTTTAAGGAAAATGTTAGGTTTCGAAGATGGAGAAACTGGTACTCAATCAAATCTCGAAACCCTTTCATGCCATACACCAACTAATAAGCTTTAGTAATAAGCTCCGGATAAAACTGGAAACATATCAGGTCTATCTTGACGCAGTGTTTCTCATTTTGTAAGGCTGATGTAATCCAGCTACAGCAACAACGACAACGATAACTAGTACTACTATTATCACTACCGTTGTAAGGTACTGCTCAGATATATGAGTACTTTGTGCGTAAAATAAGCGGTTATTGAATTCCCGTTGCACGAACCAGTGGATTATGCAACAATTTTGGAACTAAAGACGCAACAGACAGATTTTGGCTAATAATCACCGATAAGCAAGCGATCATGGAAATACAACCCGCTTGTTCCAAATTAGATGTTTTGTTCTGTATAATGTTTACCCTATCTAATGATGTTCCTTAAACCGCAATCCTAACGTGTCGGCATTGCCTTGTGGAATTATCACATTACGACTGCATCATCTCTGTTTTCAGTGATCACGAGAGGCGTTTCTTTATCGTCAGACAAAATAAGATTTCATAAATGTCTTTGGGTACAATTTCTTTCTTGCTTTGATGTTACAACTGTATGACTATGCCAAGTGATCATTACGATGTCCTTTTGATCGCAGTCATCAGTGTGCTTTTTCCAATGCTTTAATACGCAACAAAATTATTTTCTGCCCGTTGCACTTTAATTAAACAGATTTTCGCTGCTTATTCAAATGAATACCCCTCAGCTCGACTGATACCAGATTTGTTACATAACTCTTGCTTTTAAAAGTTGTCCAGCGGTTTGATGACTGTCATCTTGTTGCGCATGGTACCATGTTGCTGGAGGCGGTCAGCAAGCTACCAAATATCAGTCAAATGTTGCCTTCCCTGTTGCCGGAGGTTTATTGGGTTCTTTGAAATAAGAAGTCGACATATACTCTGCGTTTGCCGGTCTATCATGACGAGAGAATGAATTAACCCCTTTCTGGAATCAGATAAGCAAATCGGATTACCAAGTTTAATACACTGTGATCTCCAATTATCGTTGTTGAATGGCTTCTGATAATTGGACGATGGGTACTATAAGGGTTACGCTATCAAACAAAAACTAGATGTACAATCGTGTTGGCTTTACAGGTGTTATAATCGGTCCGTGCCCGCGTAATTTTTGATTAAAATAATTTGAATGATTCAGTTGGATGAGTAATTTTGGTTAAGAAACATTACAGTGTCTGCCATCCTCAGAATGGAAGTGCGATTAGGTGATGCTATTTTTGGTAAGGCAACTTACGATGCTCTGATGGTGTGAATGATTGTCGGCTCAGGTTTTCCCAGGGGTCAAATCGTTGAAAAATAGTGTCATATAACAAGATAACTTTATATATAAATGTATATCTAAATATCTATATTTGGTTTCTCTGCCTGAAAACACCGTCAGTCAATGCCCGAAATTGTCAGTCACAAGCCTGTAACTCCCAAAAGGCATGAAAACACTCCGTAGTCTCGTAAACTGAATTTTGAAAAAAACAACCTTCGCCATATTTCAGTCTCTGAATAAAGGAAAGCAATGCATTTGAAAAACGTCTTTAGAACACGTTTGCATTGATTCATTCAAGGGTTGCTCTAGGATGACAGTTGTATTGCTCAGTCGTTGGCCTAGCCCTCTGGAATTTTACCAGCAGGATATCCCCACCCCTGCCCAAAAAACGCGATGCATACCAAGCATTCCTCACACAGTTTCTAGAGCAGCTGTGGTTGCACACGTACTGTGTCACTCTT
Organism: Echinostoma caproni; assembly: GCA_900618425.1. Classification (NCBI taxonomy): domain Eukaryota; kingdom Metazoa; phylum Platyhelminthes; class Trematoda; order Plagiorchiida; family Echinostomatidae; genus Echinostoma; species Echinostoma caproni. Next base: position 92,383 of record UZAN01039544.1, read on the forward strand.
GTTTATTTCTGATACTCATTATAATGTGTTTGGGATTGCAGAAACCCTTTTTCGATCGTTCACCACTATGTGTTGGATAGCTGAAGGCGTGATCCCCATAGTCACTATGATGTTCTGCTTGCTGTTGAGAAGCGCCACTTGAGTTCCCCAGATCTTGGCAGGACGAATCTCATCAGGAGGCAATAGGATGGTTAGGTGGTTACTCACACTATAAGTAATCTGTAATCTCTTTCTTCCTTATTCATCTAAATATATTTTACCACATCCGTCTGATTCCAGACAGTAAGCCAAACTAATCACGGTACAGTAATCAGTATAACAGGAGCGCGATACTGCCAAGCTGTCCAGTCTAAGTATGTGGGTTTTCTTGAGGAACTCACAAACGGAGCACTTGACTAGCCAAAGCCTGACCAGCAAAGCCATGGAGCTGTGTGGGATAACCACATTCTATTGGGGGCCGATGTCCGGTTAACGGGATCGCACGTCAACTGGAAGAGATCAAACATCCAAGGTGTCTAATACACCTGACGTCGAATCGAGCCGGTGATCACTGCCACAAGCGGAAAGCTTATGAACGACGGAGCATATTTAAAGTTTGTGTCTACTATTTCCTATTTGGTTGAGTCCTTACCTAGTATTGTTGAATGAATGAGTTTGGACGTACAAGTAACGTATCGGTTTGGATTGTGATGCACATGCGGGAAGATGTGGTCATTTTTGGAATATACTGCAACTAGTCTACTGCGCATATGCATTTTGGTAATCACAGCAAAGTTCCTTTTAATCGCTTGAAATGAAGCGTTGTGTAGTGATGATGGATCACATACCAAGTGAATGAGAAGTCTAGTAATTTTCTGTTCAGTGTTTTTTCCTACGTATCAAAAGTGTTGTACGCGCAACTGCTACTGAGTGGAGCTACATGCACTAGGATTGATTTTTCACCTACTACGAAAATAGATAAACAGCTAAATAATGAGACAACTATGGAATCACTATTAAGTTTGTTTCAAAAACTTTGCCACCGTTCACTCAAAGACCGAAGACTTTTGCTTTGTTTTTGAATATACTGACTGATACTTCATTGTAACTTTAAATAAGTTTAAGATAAAGTCATTGGTTTAACTGATTTAACCACATGAAACACCTCACAGATAAAATTGTGGGACCTCATAAAATGGTCTCAATTCTCACGAGTTCGATCTGTGGTTTTTGAAAGTATTTCCATTTGCGCAAAGGTAATTCTTGTATCTTTTTATATTGAGGTTTTATCAGGGACTTTCACAAGACTGCTCCATTAACCAGGTTCTAATCTTGAGATAACATGACTCAAACGGAGGTGCGCGCTATTAAATCTTCCGTTGCACCAAGTGATCACTCTGGGTGAAAAGAATCAGTTCAAAATCGATTCTGAAGCTTATTTTGTGCGTTCATTTGCATCCTCATTAGATGAAGTCAAAGTTGCTTTTTATTTCAATTCCCTTGATTTGGAAGACGCCTTTCGTTCCTTGAACCAAATAATTACCGAAATTCCTAAATGTAATAATCGTATGATTCTCCCGCGATACCTACTTTAATTTATTCATTGATATGCAGTAGTCTTTGGCAGTTATTTCAAGGCGTTTACGAACATGCTATGGAAATGTTTGTGACAACCAACAAAGAGCATTGAACAGCTGTTGAGTTTGGGCTAGTCAGCAGTGCGTACGTTTTGTGTTCCTGTCAGGACTCGAATCGCAAACAGTTAACGCACATTTTCATCCGCTATCTTCTCATGTATAGATGCTTAGGAATCCAGCTATTCATTTGCACTTTACTCTTGTGTGAGTGTGATTGCTTCTCGATCCTAGCTTTTTTCACTCTGGGAGAAAAGGAGTTTGCCTCTTTTTGCAGGTCTTCTTAAACTTTAATCCCGATTACGTTCTAGTGAAAGAAATGTTTCGGTTGACTTTTTTAATTTCTAAGCTTCGAGGCAAGCAGCAGGTTGACAGACAGGACAAATGACTACTACGGGCAGTGTCCGTATCAATAAGTTAAGAAAACTGTTTGCAAGGTCCCCGAAATTCAGATTTTCTCTGTGCGCACACTTAAAGACCGAAAAAGTAACATCCCATGTACTATCCCCCTTAAGATTCATACATTTAACAGTTGTTACCACAATAAGAATAGACCATAATCGCAATTGGACCTTTACAAACAGGTTTGGATTCATCTCAGTTGTTGCTTGGACATCAGTGAAAATCCATCATACAGATTTCTAAACTGTTGAGAACTCATCTTCTGTGTGCATAATAATCATTTTGATTTAAGTATAGTTGTTCAGGAGATAGGTTGTCACTGGGTAATTCAATCATTGAACCCACTTGCTGAGCTGAAAATTCAATGAAATCCGTCGAAAAGCTATCAGATAATTGATGCTGGCCACTTGTTTGAAACTGCAACAGTCATCCGTCGTTGACTTTCTCTATCGATAATAAAATTTACTAACAATTGGCGGGTGGCTGTGGTTAAGCTATCATGTTTTCTGTGGTTGGTTATCATAACTCTATTAATCGTATGAGTTTTTTCTTCCTGAATTACAATGGGTATAGTAAAATCCAACAGTTTGCTTTTCCTACAATCAGTTGGTTCATACTTACGTTAGTGGTTTAATAAGGCGGATCAAGCTATATTTAATAAATACAAAACAATGCAACCATCTTGAATTTGGTTGAAGTATAGATAGAAACAATTGCATGCATATTGTGTGCTGTACAAATGCTTAAGCGGCGTATATGCATCGATTTGAATCCCACTAAGCCTACTGAACTTTTCACATTTTTAGCATAAGACTTCAATTTGCCGAACAACTATTGGAACAATATTTACCGCAAATCAATTCAAGACATAGTTGTTAGTTGTGTCGTCTCAGATTTGATTAGTACCAGCTTCTTAAATGTTAGCAATGTGATTGGTTAACTTAGAATAGTGGAATATTTATGATGTTTTGAGCCCTGCCATCAGAGACACTTAGATCGATAAACGACCTTCCAGGTATCTCTTTTTCATCCTACCGATCTAATCTTTGACCACACTACCGGAAAAAGGAGAAGAAGATAAAAGATTATGCACTAGGTGCAATGTTTACCTACCTCAATTGATACAGTGCGGTGAAATTTATCTGTGCTTCTGGGCTCATGATTGATCGGTTCCATCACCACAATCACCCCCAACACCACCACCTTACCAAATTCGGCAGGAATATATCAAAACCTCTAGCCAATAATCCCGGTGTGCTTCAAGATGCTGGTCAAGTTCCTTCTTTCTTTCTGCTTCCATTAGTGATCTTTCGAGCCCAATCCCTGCACACTTCCGGTAGATTGCTGGAAATATTCTTTTACCTTAGAACATTGCCTCTTTGCATTAATTTACTGAAAAGCTATCCCACATCCAACAGTTTTCCAAACAATCTGGTGTTTATTTTGAAACATTAGTGTCCAGAGTGTATCTTTGGTCTTTCCCTCTCCCCGCTTCCGAAAGACCCTTCTACTCCTTACTTACTATTGCCCTGTGTCTAAACATACCTCCGTCATTTTCCAGGGTGTCATCATTGACATTAATCTCCGGTGGTCCACACAGATTCAAAATTGTCTGGGAGAAGTAAGAGGCCTTTCCTTACAACCAGGTAAACTTGAATTATTCCAAACCCTTAAGTCAATTTCATCTTATTGTTCATCAATACATTTTATCCAGTCTACTCTATTGCTCACCTGTAGTATATCCCAGCATTTTAAAATAAGACTTTACAAATTTACACCATTTGAGACGGTGTCTTATCTCTGCCAATACATTGATGTGAAATCGAAAAATCGGTATTCCAACTGGAAATTTGACGGAACTATTATTGCGATGTACCTATAGTACACAATTTTAATCACACAATCTACAAAAAATAAGGACTGGGCAGCCATGGGCTCCCCACTTGGCTCATGTCTTACAGATGTGTTCGTAGCCAAACTGGAAAACAACAAACTACGAGACATCATTCATCAACTCCGTTTATACTGCCGTTATGTCGACGACATTTCTATCCTTTCCGAACAAAGTATTTTACGGAGCATAATATTGGATTGTTTTAACCGAGCTCACCAGTCAACCAGCTTTACGATGGAAAAACAGTATCAGGATACGTTTTGCTTCTTCGACGTAAACCTTAAGAAGGGGCCCAATGCAAAGTTAAGCTTTTCAGTCTTTTGAAAACCAACATGGAACGGCCAATACATCCATTTCAAAAGTTTCGTCCTAATCAAGTTTACACAGAACGTAGTCCAATGTCTTGCCTTCAGAACTCGAATGATTTGCTTCAAGGATCTAGTGCAGGAAGAACTAAGATTCATAAAGTCTACACTCATGAATAATGGATACCCCGAGCGCTACATCGAGAAGAGACTCATCGAAAAGTTGACACTGCCAGAACCAATCATGACCAGAAGGAAGTATCATTGCATCTCGCGTCCAAAAGCAATACTAGTGATGACATACTAAGAAGACGTTTGAGAAAAGCAACTGCACAAACAAGTCTAGCATCCAGACTACATATGTTGTTTATAGGGAGGCCACTACTGGTCTATGATTACTTATTCCTTCACTTGCATATGTTCGGCAAGTTATGTAGGTCAAACGATGAGACAGTTCGCACAAAGGATCAGAGAACATAAACCCACTTGGTTTAGCACGGGTTGGAAGAAAACAATGACCGGTGCGATTAGGGCTCACCTCGCCGATACCGGCCACCAGACAGACAACAATGCATTTAAAGTCATGTACAAAGTGCCCCAAACACAAGTCAAAGTACGTTTAGTAACGTCACTTGGCAACTGCAGAAGCAGTAGCAATCAATATCCTGAATCCACCACTGTGCAATTAAAAGAAACTTTTTGCTGCACTCTATTTGCCTTGACTCTACCCCAACCTACGTGACGATCCGAACCATGACCTTAGTCATGTCGTGCTAAGGCAACTTGGCGTGACAAATTGCGCGTGAAAAATGGCATCGGGAATTTCTAGAATTAACCTTGCTCCCTCCTATTCGCCCACTGCCTCCATTTCCTTAATTCACTCTGAGGAAACGTGACAGACATTGTTGTATTTTCACATTTAACCTCAATGAACCAATGGAATGTTTTTCTACGTTATATATAATCACACACATAACTGGAAATGCCTTAAGACGAGGTTACTAAAACAAGCTTGTTCGCTATATTGATTGTTGTTTGATGTTTTTATGCGACTTTTCCACTTCAAAATGAACTCTCGTGACTTACCGATGATAAGTGGTGTATCCCAGATGTAAGTCGATTCAATAATCACATAACTCTTTCATTGTCATATTATTTTTGTATTAAAGTTGCCAGTGAGATTATAGACGATCCACTTTGTCCACTGCAGCCCATAACGTCCTCTTGTCGTTGTATTCCCTCAACCAGCTCATGTGCTAGGCATCTTAACTCCTGTATTCATATCTACACGAATTCATCAGTATGATACCTTGCTTGACAACTAATCAGTAGGAACAAGTCTCTAGTCAACTACTTCAGAATGTGTGCACATAAAACAAACTTCTGCGACATTCTTTACTTTTTAGGTTATATGAAATTGTATCTTCTATTTGGTTTGGCAACCAGTGCACATCTTCAACTGAAACGTAGACATATAGGATGAAACAAGTTATACATGTCCATTTCATGCTCACCGCCACCTCCACCCCGCCGCACCTCACAACCAACATCATCACCATCGACAACAATTTTCCTTTTATTAAAACAAATGATTTATGAGAAAATCTCTCTCTTCGAATTCTTTGCAGTTATTTATTCAACAGAAACATTCAACAAACCCCCTGAGTTGTATTCTGCAAGAACTTGTTTCATAAAGCGGACGATACATACAATCACAGAAAACGGAAAACTCTTATGATGGCAAAACAAGAACTCTTTCGGGACACACGTGTAAGTATGTATGCACCGGGGCTGGGGTGACACTAAACCGTGGATGTCACATTCCAGAAAGGATTGTTTACTGTGAGCTTCACGGGACAGGACACACATATATATGTAAAACATCATTACAAAAAGTTTGATTTCGATAACAAGTTTTGATCATTTTTTAATTCGGTCTTCACCACATCGATTTCATGAAGTGATAGATCTTGAAAGTTGCCCATGCTGTTCTGTGACACCGTTCGCTGCCGTATTATCGAGTGCTCGGAATGAGCTAAAGATTGAACTCCATCCAATGAGATTTTCGATACGACAGTTACGCCGGTCCATGTCTGAAGGAATATCGTTACAGAGATAAGAGAAATGGAGGGTGAGGGGGTACGATCATCAACAATCAATATTCTCTCTACGCGGATGTTCTCGTGTATCACTTGTTGAAAATATGTCTCCTTATATTTCTCTCATACAATATGAACAAACAAACAAATGGTTGACTGAATTTCTGTGTTTAACACAAATATGTGAATGTAAATGAACAAAGCAGAAAGTTTTATTGCCACGGTTTGTCTGAAACGTCGGTCTATTTGAATAAATAAATCACGACGGTACAGGTCGTGCTTAGCAAATGCTAAAGACGTTACACCTCTTACGAATACAATTCGATGTTTCCCACTACTTCGTGTTTATTCCCATCGGCGTTTTTCAGAAAAAGGAACAATTGCTCGATGATTCTGAGACTAATGCATGGATAAATAACAAACTTATGTGGCATTTTGCCAACCAATTTCAAATGGATGATAATGAAAAAGTCACTCCGGTAAAAGTGGGTTATCACAGCGGGTTATGCCACTATTGATTTCAGAGCTTTGGGACTGCACTTATGCGTTTGTTCTCTGAAAATTGCAAATTTTTTGAAGTATTTAGTCTAAACACAGAGTTTAGTTCTCTACAACTAAACCATTAGGTAAAAGTGGAAGCTGGTATACCAACAAGCAAATCAAGTTTCAAATGCAGATTGGATGTTTTAAATTTGGTTTTGAATTCTACCGTTACAAATGGTATTATTATGACTTATATTGTGAAATTGATTTGTACAGTACTTTAGAACTCATGTTTGTCATCGCTTAATCCCTTTTCCACCCTAGCCTTAATCCCATTTCCCATGTATACATATATATATTGGCAATTGCAAGTAAGTTGCAATTGTCTTAGCTCATAAATTGCTTTGATCACCCGATATCCAGCTTCATGGCATTCATCACCACTAGTGAAACCTGCTTTTCTTCCCTTGCCAAAACTTCGGAATTTCTCTCCCTCTGTTCAGTTTACTTTCTCGTAGCCCTCTTCGAGTCTTTTCTTATCAGTGTGCCGTTTCGATACTCGAATGGGTTCCCTAAATTTAGAAATTGCCTGACCTATGTAAACATGTGCGTTCGAAGCTACACAACATTTTGCTTTTCAGTTTACGTGGTGATGCACCTCTTTGCTTTCGCAATCCTATATTGGTTAGTATTATTTAGTTCGCTGGTTCCGGTAAATTACTTGATTCAAGGTGTATTAGTGGTGTACATTGTTCTCCTAATATAAAATTAGTATTTTCATTATTCCGGATACTAATACCCCGAAAACAATAGCATATCATTTCTGAGTTTTGCAGGTAGCTTGATTTTGATCTATCGGACCTACTGGATCCAACGGGTGGTGTTCAATTTGTGATCTAAACAAAGTCCTATTTGGTCAAGTGTTAGTCATCTGAACCAAGGTCAGAAAAAATACGAAACAAAAATAAAAATTGTGTCTGTTTATCTATCTGTGGCGAATGATATACATTTTGAATAAGTTTGATTAATTATTGCAACTCAGACAGGTGCAGTTTCAAAACTATTAGGTGATACAAGTATACACCATTTATGGAATCATGGACCATTATCCGACGCCTATTTACTTCAAATTTAAATGTAAACATTTTTCTCAAATCATCTTCTTTCGTTACACAATAAATATTTTCAGATAAATCTTCTGTCAGTGTCACTTCTGTTCTTCAAGAGACATGTAGTTCAAACTTACACGTCGTCTAGGCAAGCACCAGTGGAAAAATCCAAACTTTTGCCACAGTTTTCGCCGAAAATTTGGATTTTTGATCATGTAGATAAAGGGATTGTAAATAGCAGATGTTTTGGCAAATAGCCCTGGCAGCTCTGTCCAAAATGGATTGAGGTTCTCATGACATCCGAACAGGGCGGCAGCACACACTGTGGCGTATGGAAGCCATGCCATCAGAAACAGCGCAATTATAAGGACGGCTGACTTTGCAGCATCCACGTCCACTTTGCGGTAGCCTGATTGATAGTCATCAAATACATACGTTAAAGGTTGGGATAAATATCAAATAGTAAGGAATATTTTCAATTATCTACGAAACCAGGTTTGTCGGAAAGTGTTTTCCTTCAATCATAGACCCTGACATTTTCCACAACATTCCTACGCATTACGTGAGCTGATAAATTACCCGCAAAGGAATAAACTCAACAACGAAATAATTTAAACTGTGGTACTTAGTGTTCTCCTGATTTAGATTATTCCAACGTGAACTTCAGGGAGCTAGACAGCCGGCGAATATCTGAATTTATGATTCAGCAGTTTTATTATTCCCGGAAACATGACCAACCTTGGCCGCTTATTTGTCGAATCGCAAAAGGTTTGATGTACACAAGCCCCCACGAAAAGATTGAATGGTGTAATTGCGCAAAACAATTTTGGACCTTCCATTCACGTAGGGCCGTCTCATATCGAAAGAATTCCCTCTGCTTGAAAAATATGAAAATTTATATGGTTGTAATGAGGGAAACTTTTATCAGAAAAACATATACATATAATCACGTGACGTTCATTAAAATTCAGGTCATCTAGAAGTCGTTTCAAAGAAAGACTCACAAAAGCTGCCATAATTACCTGTTTCCTTGGAAAAAGTCGATAGATTCAAAAGCCCTATTATTAAAATGCTTGCTTTATATGAAATTTGTATGACATATGATGGATACACTCAAATTAGTCATGCAGGTCAGGATGGCCATTAACGACTAGCAGTTTGAATTGCTCTACATCTACTAACTCGTATTTCACATCACGTGATGGGAACTACACTAAGAATTTTGACCAATAATTTGGCAAACCGAACGAATGCACCCGATCTTTCTGGTTGAACGCCGTGCATACAAGACTGTAACAGTTAGGTGAACGGAGAAACAGCTGCTGCACAAAACAACATTCAAGTAGTAACAAATATTTTTCATTGCATTTAACCCAAAGAAAACGTTCATATATTGGTGTGAAATTTGTGGACCACAATTGCGACATGCAGTCAGACATCGAAGAACGGTTGTAGTAAAACCAGTTTAACAACAAGAAGCTCAATGTTTACCAAAACAGTTCCTGCAATAAAATAACAAAAGCAGACTCAGTGTTTGTAATTCTTGAGAAAGAGTTGTCTATACTTGTATAATCTATGATATGTGACCATTTGCGTTTTGCAAAGTTGACGAGGGTTGTCCAGAAAACCGTCATATAAATATAGCAAAAACAACGAAACAGGAAGAAAAACATTCCTCTTTCCTGTTGTTTTGTGAAACAAATATCTGTGAATTGATCACACGTTTTTCCTGACGACGAATTGCCTGAACGTTTATTTCCGACCGAAATCACGAGGGCATTCACCAGGGTATGATCGTCTCAAGCGGTTTTGTCCGGATTATTCCGGGGTGAATCGAGCGATCGTTTCGGGCACAAAGTGATGACCTGAATAGATCAATTGCCATTGCTACAGGTGTCGTAAGGTGTTGTTATCAAATGGTTCTTAACGGTTTCTCACAATTCGTGAATTATTCGGAACACAACCTCTGACCTGATACACCGTATCTGCATGATGATGTGTGAACACTGCTCTCAAAATGAGTGTCCTCGTTCTGCTTTGTCATTTATTGCGATATTTGCGTGGTATTTTGCCTGATATATCTAGTTAATTATGTGAAACGCGTACGGTAAGATGGTATAGATGAGGCTTATTTTGAACAGTTACTGAGCTTGGTTAATTACGTCATAGCAGCAGAGGTCTTAAAGTTTTCGCAATTTCACGAGAATACAGTAGTGAAGTTATGAAATGGAACGCAAATAGTATGAATAGGATGAACAAAAACATTACGAGCAAGAAGACGATACCAACAGTTCAAAAAGAAACAAAAGAAACAGGTAAGATGAAGGAGGATACTGTTTCTATATGTGGTGGTGTGCGCGGTAAGGAGCTCATAATGGTAGCGAGTAAGAGGGGTTTGATTTGGATTTAGGATCCTTGTAGTGCAAGCAATGATTTTCGTTGTTCAAAATTTCATCTGCTATTCGTTCAACTACGTAAATGTTTGCACATAATAAAACCAACTGGAAAATTTTCGGTTATAATACTAACTCGGGGAGGGAGTTTGATATATCTGGAAACTAGTGAAAAATCCTTCTCTTGCAAGACATGACACGCACCAATGGAACATTACTTTCAATGAGAGAAAACGCTTGTGACCACAAATTTTAAAATGACATTTTGTGGGATCAATCAGCATCTTGAACCTGAAAGCATACAAATTAAAAAAAGCAATTGTTAACGTTCTCCACATGACTAATCCAGGAGAGATTGTGGGACAGAACGACACCGAAGTATTTTCCATAGTCAGCTTTGACACCGAGCTTAGGTGTATTATTAAAATAATTTGATAACTGGAGCCGGATTAGTGGTTGGAAGGAGCATCAGCAAATTGGGAAACAATGAACATAAGAACTGGAGGCAGGAATCATTTAGGCTGTCATAAGGTTCGTGGAAAGATACATTTTTGATTGCCAGCATTAGAAATTAATGTTGGTATAGACAAACAGATTGTTTATAACAAGAGAAAAAAGAATGGCGACAAAATACCCTGCAAACAACGCCAGAATTAGCAATAAAAGCGGGCAAAGCCTTACCACTGCATGGGATAAATTGTGTCCTAAAAGAATTGTGGTCTGTAAGAACGTTTCGCACGTCGGATTCTGAACAACACTCATCAAGGCAGCGAATGAGAATGCAACAACCAAGAGGGTTAAATACTTTGGCATAAACATAGTAAAGAATGTTATCGGTTACAGAAGTCCAATTTGAAATCGAAGCCGTAGAGTACAGAACGTAAGCAAAGACGCAAAAAGTTGAAATTGAATGTTTATAAGCAAACTAAAGATGATTGAGGTCGTCAGAGAGAGTAATGATTTGGTTAAACAGTACTTAACAGTACAGGTTTTCCATAAAATGGAGGTCAATGAGTCCGGTTCTTGAACCTTCTTTGACTTAAGCAGCCCCAAATCTTTGCGACCCTTAGTCGGAGAAACAAGGTTTGTGTTCCCAGGGTAATCGAAAACGGGTGTCAGTGAACCTAAACAAGAAGGGGCATACAAATGTCAAACTAGTTCTTCCAGTTCAGGAAAGAAGCTCTCATATGTCCCACAAAGTAACTTCAAAGCCGACCTTATCTCTTGACAACTGTGGTTGCCCAGAATGGTCTTGACATATATCCGATTGAAGATCTGAATTAGTGCCTTTACAATCAATAGACGTTTATTATCATGGTGCCTGGCATTCACATATGCCTTCTTCCTATCACGTTTTCAAAAAGAGACGATGAAAATCTATCAGTACGGATCAATACATTGGTATATACTTAGCTTTGATAGGGCAACATAAATCGAAACGGGCACTAAGGTGGCCGGTGGGATGTTTGTTTCTGTGAAAATTACTGAATTTCAGAAAAATGTCAGGTAAAGGGTTCTTATCTTGAAGCTCAGTTAACTTATCGGGGATATACTTCCTCCTTCGTCTTCTCCGACAGGCTGACTGTGCTTATAGACAATAATAAGTTTTACCATAAAATTTAGAATGTGAAAGAATCGTATGGCGTAGAACCTGCTAATAGCAGCTCATTTTTCTATAATGATCTCTGGGATATTTGCACAAATGATATTATGATGGGTCTTCACACGAGTGGGAAAGTGTACAAGATTAATCAAACCTAGGGTTCTTAGGAAGAAATGTC
>UZAN01039544.1:104468-136366 GCA_900618425.1 Echinostoma caproni
AAATTCTCAATATACAGAAGTAGTATTCTTGCGTGATACAATGCAAGGAGGTCAAAAATGTGCCACCCTGGGACAGTATTTGACCTTGAGAATTTATGAATTGAACTGATGAAGCATATAGAAAAAGCAACTCAGCTTGCCACCGTAAACTCGTGAAAGTATGCGATGGTAGTAGGGTCATGACAAAGTAAAAAGGCTCTCGAATTTCGATGTACGATTATTCTGTTGCGTATGCCGCTGCACTATCGGAACGCTTACCTGTCCGTGGATTCCTAATACAGACTATCATGTAGAAGAAACGTATTAAATGGAAAACCTCACAACAAACGACATTTTCTGCATTTCAGTTGGAACATTTAGGCATTGTTAACCTGGGGTAGGATTGGAACGCAAAGGTGCATTGAAAGAAACCCTCGCAGATATCTGCTAACTTTTATTTCCTAAGTTTAGATGACTTGTTGACAAACGACTGACACCAATATTTTGAAACAAACTAAGCTAAGAGTCGCTCATGACTGTTGTACATTTTTCTGTAGGCATGAGAAAACAGTCACAGAACACAGGATATGCAACTAAAGCATCATTTGTTGAGATGTGTATACCTTATATGTCTAACCAAAGCAATTAATTCTTCACCGCGATTGTTTAGCAAGGTTTATTTAGATTCTTTATTTTATAAAACGGACTCCTTCTCACTCACCTGGAGTTCGACTACTGGTCGATTTGTCGTTCGAGCGCTCTTGCAGTTTGACTAGTTCCCGCTCGTTTCTTCTCACAAAACGAACAATTTCGAAGTAACAAAGAGTAATCACCATCACGGGTAACGCAAATCCAAATATGTACAGACCGGTATTAAAAATGAGATTAGGCCAGTCTCTCGAGATGTAGTCAAAACTACATGAAGTGTGAAATCCTTCAAGAACGTAGCGACCTGTAAAATGAAAACGATAATTTATAACCCAGATCATGATAAACAACGCCTTGAATTTTTTCAGACATCAGAAGATGATGTAGTGACGTTTTTCAGTAGTTTCATAAATTCATTCAACGTTTGAAAGATCACGTATTCCGTGCTTTCAGCTGATAGACAACATAATGAGAGAAAAAACATGCGTTTAATAGTTAATGTGACTACTGCAAATGCAAGATACGACAGTCTGCCCAAAATCCATCCGACTGTTGAGAAATGTGCACAAAAATTACCTCGGAACCGCGAAAACGGGCTCATTCAATGTTTTGAATCCCTTTTTGAATATAAAGAAACCAGTGAGTAAAAATTCATTTCCTAAGGAAAATATCCTCACACAAACGGTCTAGAGATGAGCTGCGTTCAGTTTCTGACACAAAGCTGTACTTTCTCACCTACCTTCTGTATCCACTCATGAAATTCTGTTTAAAATGGCTCAATGACGTAACTAGATAAAACTATAAAAGGTAATCATTGGTTACTTCACTGCGGCTTGCATCGTGTCAAATTTAGTCTCAACAATAAATCAACCAAAAGTCTGTGCTTCCGAACTACATTACAACCAAAGGAGATTTTCCAACGTTGCATTGTTGTAGCTTTACGTTTGTATGTACTTTGTCGAATCACCACTGTTTGGAACATCGACGGGAATAGCGTGCATTTGTGCTTTTTATTTGGTCGAAATCTGGGATCGTTCGTCCTGCTAGGGTTCTTCAAATTAAAGAATGGACTGTATGTATTTTGAAGCTTTTCCTGGGTGGAAAACCATTCCCGAGGCGGGCTATTGCTTTCAGATGAAAATATCAATATGTATGTATGTAGAAATGCATAGTTTCACTCCGTATTTGTTTTCTGGTTCAAGTGTCTTTCACGCAGAATGGCAACTTGTTTTAGCAGATGCTCGAACAATACGTGCAGAACAACGCTTTTGGGTTAATATTACCCATTTAATGCAGAAAGAAAACACTGTAAAATAAAACTACAGGGATTATTGCATTTATTTAGCGATTTATTTCCGGGATGAAGTTGGGTTAATATAAGAATCAAGTAACTTTTTTCGTAATGAACGCATGTTTCGTGATATTCCGATATTTGAGCTTGTGGATTATTGTCACGTTGATCTATTTGGTAAATTTGACGAATTAACACCGGTTCAAAATAACCATCTGTTCATCATGCAAACTTACCAATACCGAACAAAGGCGGGGATGGCCAAATTGCGGCCCAAATCCATATGAATGCAATTGTGACCCATGCTCTTCGATGATTAAGCTGCATTCGAGGTTCTACGTACCAAACTATTGTAAAATAGCGTTCCAGGGAAATCATAACCATTGTGGTCAATGAGGCAAAACCGAACAGACCACCGCTGAACCCGTAAAGATCGCATGCTGAAGGAAACCAGAAGAAATATTGAATATTTTCATATATTCGATCTTGTTTAATGCATACCATGGGCATTTTTTAACGATACTGGAAGATGAACACATTCCAGAAGAGTTTAATTCATTGCCAGCCCTTTTAGATCAAATGCAACGAAATGTACTCGGGGTTTCAGAACAAAAGGAGTTTTAGGGATTTTTGCAGATCTAAGTAGCATAGGGTGTGTGTTACTTTGGAAGTGTTTGGGTTAAGAATAGATGAAACTAAGATGAGGGCTATTGTATGTGATGTTAAATAGGTTCACTAATGCCCTTGTTGTATTTACGCTTGACCAAAGCAGGTTTGGTGTAATGCCTGACAAAGGTTCTGATACGGATAGTGAAACTACGGATCGAAAAAATCGCCTCTGACGTAGCCTCATTCCGGCTACTGTAGATCGATTACAGGATAAATCAAATCCTTCTCGCGGTCAATTCACGATCACGGTCGCTCTGATGACCTGTGAAAGATTTAGATACCGGACCCGAATTTAAATGACCACTTAATTCTGAGTGAGGAATTAGCGTACTTCATTTTTTCTTTCCCTTTAAAAGTTCAATAAAAAATATCAATCTAATGTCGACGATGTTAGCTTTGATATCACTATTACTGAACTGCATTTTTCTGAACGTTGTAAATGAGTGGAAGCAAGGCAATCTGATCATTCGAAATGTTTAGTTGAACGCTTCCTCCATTGAATGAGCGCGTTCACCTGATCGTAGCTACCTGTTTGAAGATAATATATTACGTTTTATTCCTGAGAATTTGCAGTTGCACTTATTCATTTGCTTGGCTGATTGCCAGAACATCGAAAAGCAAATCTTCTGTTTGACTTTCTATTTGAACTTCACGACTAGAGAGCACCGTTAACGTTCCGGATTCTCTGAATGATAACGGCTTATCGAGCAGATTTTGGTTTTAATTTACTAAGAATAATGTCATGCAATATTGGTCGTTACAGTTATCTGGTGATGAAAGCATCGGTTTGAACAACCGTGGAAAAGAAACTGTTGGTCAAATATATAATGTAAAAGTAATTGATTCAAAATTCACAAAATATACAAATGCATCTTAAGAATACCTGCATTTTTCCCCAGGCATTTAGATCACTTTTTTTCAAGGATACACTTATGAGAAGGGTTAAAATTACGTAAAACACGGAAAATGTGACTTCGTTTGCTGGTGGGTATGACCTTCATAAGACGTCTATACATCAATTAGTTGTGAAGTGATAAATCGATCTTTCAGTGATGATGATCGCCCAAATGGATTATTGTTTTGAAATGTCTTCAACAGTTGCTGATTTAACTCGAGACCGAGATTTTTCAGCTCTAGTGTTCCAAGGTCCACTTAGAATGTCACATCAAAAGTAAGACTGTTAGCTGAATGACTTGCCAAGTTTTCCCCAACCCCAGCGTAGATTGAAAGATGCAATGGATTTCAGCGGGAATCCGTTGAGTGCGGAAAATGATAAATCTGAAACAGCCAAATTGATGATCAACATATTCTGTGGTGTTCGTAGCGATTTCACCCTGAAAAGGATGAAAACAGCAAGTACATGAATCGAATTTCGTTCCATCCCGAAAAAGATGGGTTTTAATTACAGATGCATCATGTGGTTGTACTCTGTCAGATTGGGGAGTGGCGCACACTTTATTTCTCTAACTGGAGAAAAACTCCAGAAAAACACTTACGGATGTCTCAGATATTGCGGTAGGTTATCCTCAATTTTGGTTGCCGCTGTCAACAGTCTAGTTCGAAGGTGAGATTTTTTTCAGATATACACAATTTTTACAATTTTGACGACCCCCACAGGTAACGGAACAGCTGTCAAATATTGTACTGTTGCTCATCAAACATTATTATATCCAAAACATATGGAAGAAGTGATAGGAGAACTACAACAGAAAGCAAAACAGTACGTCATTAATTCCCTTTTTACTGAAAAAAACTTTTGGATGGAAAGCTGCATTTTATCCAACATTTTGCCTGTTACCACTATCTTTGATGGTAGTAGTCGTGGCTTGATGATAACGTCATTTTATTATCAACCCGAGAATGTGCATGGTTACACCACTACCACCTGATTTTCCCTACGGTGTGTTGAATGGCAGTCCTTTGTTTGATTGGTCGCTTCGCCCTTCCTGAAAATTGCACTTTTTGTATTCAATAAAAAGAAAGCAAAATGCAAAAAAAAACAAAGTGAAGAAACATAACGGAACAAGAAACCGAGTTTGTTGAACTGCATCTAAATCTAGCTTGTCGTCGGTAACCATATTGTCTAAAAACTATTCATTAACTCATCAATTTAATTGTCCAAGATAAACGGACAGCCCATGTCCTTGGAAGTCCCAAATAAAATCACATAGCCGTTGTTTACCAAGTTAGGTGTTTCTGTTGTTTGCGTGCAAGCTAAAATGAGCCGGAAAAGGTACTGTTTTTATCATCCAGTTTGTTGGACTTTAGCTTCAACATTGCTGAGTTCAGATGATGTTACCATGCAAATCATCATTTTAATGGAAATGAGTTTGTAACGTCGTTGGTCAGGTCTAACTTGTGATAATTTGAGCTAATCCAGGTGTGTTTTTGGCTTTGCAGTTTCTAAGTGGACTCCGTTTTGCATGAATACATTTACTCGTTCTAATCTACAACGGTTTGTTAGACTGACAGTAACATGGATTCGGGTTTTGCTTTGAGATGTTTCGATAACCAGAAATTTTGTGAAACATTTATTTTATTTTATTAGTTTGATCAACCACATGCTCTGAAAGATATATATTGATGACAGGGCCAAAGGTATTTCAGTTGATGCCTTGCTGGGTCCCAGGAAATAGATATAGTGACGGGAAGAATTATTCATGAAAAATACTCCCAACAGTGATTTGAGAAAAACAGGACACCTCTCCAACGATAATTGTTCATTTTTCTTCACTGAGTGATGGCTTCAACGGGATTCAGGCAGATGCGTGTGTAAAAGTTGCCTTTGGTGACCATACGAAACTTATTCATCTTTTATTTACCTTCAATCTACCGAGTTGTAGGTAAAGCGATTAGGAAATCAATTTAGAGTTTCGGTCTCGCTAGAGCATGCCGGCTACAAATGGGTTATTCCAGATTTTTAAAGCTAAGCTGTTCCTTAAGTGCTAACGGAAACAGTCAATGTGATTGATTTCTGAACCGTCTTCAACCTCTCCATTCGGGTAGGCTTTTTGACTCAACCAGACACAAAAGGTTATTAGCAGCGAAATATATGCCTATATGGACAAATGGAAGATTATCTTTCCATAAAAATTAGCATTCTCTGTTCCAATTATGAATTCCACTCTAAGAATATGTATCAAACCGGACAAAGTTCACTCTTATGGTCACAATCTTTTCACCGTCGATTATAATCATATTTTCTCGAATCGTTTACAACCAGGCCCCTCACGTTTTATGAGCCTTTTGTTCTTAGCTGTAAGACTGAATCACATAGCGTCATTTCTAATAGAAAAGCACTTTGCACATGAAGGAATAGCTTTAAAGAGTCTTTTCTGACTTTGTTGGGCAATTCATGAGAATAATGTTGTATATGGTCACTGGACTATCTCAACTTTTAATCTGAGAAATGTACCTGAAGGTCAACTTGTGCTTCTAAATGAATCAACCATTCAGATTGTACTCAGCATCCTATCACTCCATCACTACCTTTGGTGTCACACATGGTAATTAGTATATTGGGTTAACCCAACACAAGTCAATCGTAATCAATCGTCATCCCAATTTAAACCATGAGTGGGAGCGAAAGGAGGTGCATTTGTTGTACGTATGTTTGTCCATGGTTTGCAGCCTCGATAAAATCACTCATGGAAGGCCGATCGATCAATCCATGGAACGTGCGTATGGCGTCACATTGACCTCTGTCAATCATTCCTAATGTATATTGTAATCACCAGAGGAAAATAACTGAAATTCAGTTCTTGCACCGCTCTCAATAATGAGATCCCGGTGATCAGGATTGCAAAATAGGTCGTTTAGGATCTGCGTACGACTGCAAAAGCTTGATTTATTTCAATGAAAGAATTACCGTACATTATTATTCTGTTCATTAGATGAACATTTTGCAGTCAAGCATTTGTAAAAATACCGATGATTATTTTCAAAAAGGATTAGGAAAGGGTTGCTAGCAATGTATAACAAATATAGTATAAATACAAGTTATTCGATAAAATCGCCCAACTTGTTTCAGAGATGTAAGATCTAACAATGTGTCTGTGTGGAACACATCAGCATGCGGGTGGAGAAAATGATTCACGAATTCCACTTTTTCTTCTGTGTGTCTATGAGCGGTATGGTAAGTTTAGGGAGAAAAATGGTAAGATGAACCACTTTATGTATTCACAACTCCATGCGATCGGTACGGATTTCAAATCTTGGACGGAACGGTGGATAAGCACTACTGATGAGTTCTAATAAGAGCGAAACACGAGTCCAGTGGTTCCTACTGTATGGTTGAACCGATGAACTGATGATTTTGCCTGAAGGTCAAGTTCGAAGGATAGTCAGCTCAAATCATTAAAAATATATATATTTTATATCAGTGATTATTCATAGGCTCTATTCGCCATTTTGCATAACATCTTATTGTCTCTTTCATTTGCTCACTTGAACAAAGCAACAAACTGCAAACTACATCGCTTACCCACGCAGCGATTTAATCTAATGTTTAACGGAATCACGCTTAGAATTATAAAATTTATAAAATATCAGCCAATTCAAAAATGAGCAAACCGGTCGTCTTTCTGATTAATTGTTGAGAATGTGATCGCTAGATTGGGGTATGTTCTGTGTGCCATTAGTGAACATCTGCAACTACCCGCTGAGTTAAACTGATCAAATCGCTGGAAAATATTGGGACAAATTAAATAATAATTACTGAATGAGTTATTCTGTAAGATAAGATCTGAGGGCGCACAATGCCTCACGTTCTAGGACTTGTGAATGTGCAAATATGGAAATATGGAAATATGGAATTAATAATAGCGTAGTTGAGGTGGACAGAAGGATTACGTTCTTTTTATGTGGCCTAGAAACGTAAAACAATAGCAGCTACTTGGTCGCGCTTACTTGTCTCCGTTTTATAAACAAAATATCCTCTTAACTTCAATCAAACCGGATATCAGTACTCTCGCGCATCATTTTATTACGCAGCCTGTCAGTGGTTGTACAACAAGGCTGCTGGTTATAAAGGTGATCATTCGGTAGCCAACATATTCAAGTCGAAGATAACAAAAACAACAAATGAAAAAAACATCTTTGATGAAAGCGTATGTCCTCAAGGGCTTTCTTGAATGTTGGAAGCACTATTGATGTTCCTGAATGAAAGATTTGGTTTGTACATTTCTGAATGATTGTATGAAGAAAATAAGTTAGTGAAGAAAATAACTGCTTTTTTTTAATACGTAATCAAATTATAATGGAAACATGTGCATAAATTGACAGTCACTGTCCGAGTTGCATACTGTTAAACTGATTCAAAATGTAGGTGTCGCTAATGGGCGTCTTTATATGTATTGAGTTTATTTTGAGCAGAATCGTCGATATTAGAGTATCAGACTTGAATTAACCCTTTCGATTGTTCAGAGGCATCAGACAGTCTTGTTGATATTGGGTGTGTTTAACTCATTGGGAGATCGGTTATTCCCCGCCAGTTGAATGAATTTAAGTGTGATGGAATCTTCAATATATTCTTGTACATTGCAAACTAAGTAGAATGGGAGAAATTGGTCAATGTTTTCCATTACATGCAGTCGATCACCGATGGTCCATGTTTCAACACTGGACACGAATTCTGAGCCCAATGCTCTTTACTGCAGATTCACATTTTGGGTGCATAAAACTTTCCTTCATTTGATTTGCCCTCAAATGGATTAGTTTACGCAGTCCAATTGCCTTTTACTATTGGAAAGACAATGACGGAACAAAGTATGTCGCTTGAACCAAATGGAGAAAGTTCAAAGCAACTAACAAACCGATCACCAGCCTACACGGAAGCACACCCCCGCATCTACCTTTACCACCCGAAACAAACTAACTACCCTAAACAGAGCCAACAACCATAGTTATGTACACATTTTTCACAAAGTGATGCATAAGAGCACAAATGGGAATCACCGTAAAAAGCGCATTCACCGCTTCGCTTTTCCACCCTCCTTTTCCTGTTTGCTCATTTATATGATATTCGCGAATTGGCACATGAAATAAGTGATTTTGCAGAAATTTACGGAAGGAGCGGAATCGAGGATCTAAAGTAATCAATGGACGGATTATTATGTATAAAAGGTTTCATTTCTCACCGATTGTGAACACCTGTTTCAGTTAATATAGGATAATTCTGTTGGCCTAGGTCGTTTCTGCAATGTTTACATTACAGAGTTGGTCAGCGTATGTGTGGAGGATACTTGGCGCATTTAAAAACTACCCGACTTTCAAGTGTCCTACAAACATGTAAAACACAATGACATTTCAAGAGCTTTTTGCACGTTGAGAGATAGAAACTGTCTATGTTTGTAAACAGATGCGTTAACAATCGAGCGGCTGAGTGTTGGTCTAGTCGCGATTAATCTGCGCTAAACTAATACCATAAGTGGACAGCCATTATGAATATTAAGGATGAGTTGAAGGAGAAAGTTGACTGTAGATCCAAGAGCAGGACCTATTTTAAATGACCAAAGAGGTATGCTTTATGAGTCTTGGTAAGCGAATTTGTCATGTGAACGAAGTGAGTCATAATTTAGAATAAATTTTAAAATATTTGTTTCGAAGGGTGATCTAGCATTGCTTGTTGAACGTAAAATAAGATCTTAGTAATATATCCTCTACAGGGACCATTCCATTTCAACAGAACAAATATTTGCCTCGATTTAGTATTTTTCTAATTTTTACCACATAAAAGTTTAGGTGTTTGAAACTTTATTCCTTTCAAAAAATTATATTTTCATTTACCCATTTTTTAGAACAAGTATATCACGCGATAGTCAGGTAAGTGATTTTCATTACGGATTTATATCCAGGGATGTGGACGTTTTGAACCCTTCTTTGAGTTCAGTAGTGGTTATTTCCTGATCCACCCAGAGTTGCACTCGTGAATAATATCAAATTAAACTACTTATTCATTATGAATGAAAACCGTGTTCCAGCTTTGCCACGAAGATAAGCAATTTGAGGGTTTTATTCAGATGTTTCACCTTGGTTTGAGTATTACATTCCACTAAAGTCTGGTAAAACGCCTTCGGCTCCTGCTTACCAATCCTAGGATTCCTCAAGTGAGAGTTATCAAAGTCCTGTTGGTATTCCAGCGAATTTCAATGAAGTACGGTATGAAAATGGGTAATATTCATGTAAAACAAAGTTAGGCGGTTCCCTTTTCGTAAGAATCAAACATTTTAAAAGTCCATGCGCTTTTTTGTCTCCGGTTTCATTATTTGCCAATATTTTCAAACGTCCACTACAAAGGTATCAAAGTGTTATTTTTAAGGGTGCTTATCAAATCTTTCGACAAACGGAGTACGGGAAATTCGTTTACATTCCTCTTCAACTTATATCCTCTTTACATTTGCACTGAATCGGATAGTGACCTCTAGTTTTCATTTCACATGTATAACCACCGTTTTTTCTGCTCACATTTTAATAAAAACACAGTCACTGACAGTTTTGACTATCGGAATAAAATGTGATCTTCTACTATCTTTACTTCGAGCTGCAGACAGTAATCATATTGAAAACGACCATTTTGGGATGTTGCAATGTTGTTCCTCTCTTCTAATTGTGATAAACTCCAAGGAGTTGGAGGACACTGGTTATGTACGGCTAATTTTACCAAGGGTACTCGGGTGTAAAATTGATTCCTTCTAACCCAAATGCAAGATTCGTAGTGATCATTAATATTTGCCTTACAGATGTACAAAATACGGTCAAAAAAGAATTCACTTGCTTGAATTATGCTGTTTGGCTTGCTTAAATGCATTCACTTTGTTTACACAGCCCGCATTAGACGAACCAGGATATGAACACTGAGGTCTTGAAATTGCATACAGTGAGTCCGAAAAACGAGATACCGTGCTTGACTGTAGAATCCATTTTCCGTACACGTGTGGGCTAAAACTACAAATAGCTATCGATCAGTCAAAACAAGGTGATCTGAAGTTTCCATTGTTCGTTGATAACCTCAGTAGATTCTGAAGGGTTTACAAGCTGAGGACAATGCAACAGTTATCGGGCGAATTAAGTGATCGAACAATCCTTGAGGTGGAGTGTATTGTAATGAGAAAACCCTAATTTTAGAGGAAAATCGCTCTTCTTTTTGGCCTTTTCACAAACGTTTGTACAATCATCAAATGTGCTGTCTCATGTGGTGACGGAAGAAGCATTATACGACAAATTGCCACAATCCATCAGCTTGTTGCCGCACGAAAAACATCTTCAATGTGGCTTATATTTCGGATTGCGTTATTCTATGACTTCAAGCGAAAAATATGATATATATATACGCCTGAAAAATCCAGACATCACTCGAGGCCATATAGTGAATTTCGTCGTGCATTGAAAAAATGGAGCGTTAGCAGAAAATATGGGAAGCACTAGACAGTTGTTCTGACCTCCTTGGGCCACATCAGCACCGCGAATCTATCAATCTAACTGGAGATAGAAAACAGGAATTTACAGGTATAATAAAAGTATATAACCCACTCAATCAACGGACAGCTGGCCGCACTATTTTTCATTTTTCTCAATACGATTTTTATCGAAATCATTTTCCAACAGCTACTTCACCTCCAGAGCTGGAATTCTCCAACTGATTCAGTAATATTGGTGCATTTCGGTTACATAAGTTCACAACTCTGAGTTGGTTAATAAGTTGTCGGCAATTGTTCATACGCATTCCTACATCCCAATAGGAACACATAGCACATGCGAAGGGGAAAGGAAACATTTGTTATTCCACAATAATCCTCTGAATGAAGTGAATACAATATTTTTTCTGCTTCAGTGGTTGGTGTAAACATTTGATAAACCGTGAACATTCTGAGTTCAACAATGAAACGAATTTAGTTTATGTAAAATGCGTGGGGATATGAAGGTAAACACTAAATGATGGTAGGCCTACATCGTTGTTTGAACTGTATATTCGATTATCAAACTTCTTGTAAAGCTCAACATAGAACTAGAGTTATTGTCTTCAAGCAAGTACACATTCCAAACTCAGTTCTGCGACTAGCAGCCACTGATTTATCAAGGTTTCGAGGATTGTGGTTTGTATAATTCATGTCAGTCGCTAGTCACCAATCATCAGTGTGTAAAGTGCGGTGAAATCGATTTGGTAAACGGAAAGGGTCAGGTATTAAAATCCATTGTTGTCCACTGTGATTCTGAATACCAAAGTACCATCTCAGCGGGGGTCAGACGACTAGAAATACTAAATTGTCTGATGAAGGAAGCTGTTAGTTTAAGACACGCGTATTATGTGTATTGGATTAACCCTTATTGATTAGTGATTAAATTTCAGAGCTCGTTTTGGATTGACTTAATTGAACAGTGACGGTCTAAAATCGCAAATGCAAGTGGTTCATACGCTTGGTTCTGCCAATATTTCTCCATTGATTATTTAATAATAAATAACGAAACAGTCGAAAAATGTAAGTGTGATTCGTTCACGATGAGAAAGAGCTTCTGGCCGCAAATTAAGTATGAGAAAATGTGCAGTTTCATGGTGGGTGGCGAGTGCAGTGGAAACGGGTATTCCCAATTGAATTCGATCACGTGAACGCTGACCGGGTTTGATTACAAACAACGATTATCGTTTTCTGCAACTGATTTATTATCAAGGTAACCAGAAATGACACATCTCTGTTAATTTCACACTTGTACCAAACGCCTTCATGAAAAAAATTATTTGTGTGTTGTTCAAAAAAGAAGTAGGCTCAACCCACATGCTAAAATCTTGTTACCCCGAGGGAATTTAATGTTGAGTAACAGCGAAATAGCTAAAAGCCAGGTGAGCTACACTGGTAAAAGCTTAAAGTAACAAAGACCACGAAGTAGAGCTCCCGTGAATACCAAGTTAATATGTTGAGTGAGTAAATCCCGAGACCACAGTGCAAATAAAATAGAAATAATCGATCAAGGAAGGATAGAAAGAATGCTTACGCACGATCCAGAACAAGACGTGTAAACCGTGTATCAGTTGTGATGACGTTACACCACAGATACAAAATTATTGGCCAGGTTACATGCAGTGTGAGTGACTCCTGTGATTTTGTGGAGCTCTTCTATTGAAGCCCAGGAGGATCACCCACTATCTTGTTTGCAGCAACGTGCCCATATCTATGTGCTAAGTTACTGCGTGCCGGGTAACATAATAAGATGTGTATTATCACCTGTGAAGCCGTCATAAAGAACGAATTTCATAATGCTGTGGTTTCAGTTACTCTTGAAGAAACTCAGTGAACCAGAGGGAAAATAATTATGAACGCCATCTACAGGAACGCTGAGATTATGCAGAGAACAATAACATGATATCAGTCACCAAATATATTTGCGTAAAACCATTACGGTCGCACCACTCAATAATTCCATGCGATTGTGAGCTCAGCTAACATTACAGGTAAACATCCTTCTCTTCGATCAAACTCAGGCAGATTTGAAAGCATGTCCTTCTTTTTGACCATAATATTGCAATAAAAGTTCTAATCTTTGGTTTTTAACTATATTTTGCTTAAATGATTGACAATGATTAATCAGTTGCCAAGAGGAATAAATTCGAAGATAAAAATGAGCATTTATTCTCGTTAAAACGCCTGTAATACGCAATGAGCGACTAAGTCAATTGTGATTTTTTCCAAAAGGACGTCAATGATGAAGCAGAAAACATGAAACTATTGATTGTAGCTTAGAAAATAAACGTAACACTGAGCGTTTGGCTGAAAATGGGATATTCAGCCATAGATTAGTAATTGATGTCCAATTTTTGGTGTGGCTTCCGTTCATAACCCCTCTTTCCTATTGTCCTCTGATGAGGTTCATGGCAAATTTGGTGGAATCAGAAAGGCAACCTTCTTTTAATGAGTTTCAATATTGCTAGTTACACGCAATCGAACTCTTACTCACCTGTAAAGGCCCGAAAGAATGATGCCCTTTCTAATCGGTAAAAGTCCAATGACCGAGTGCACAGTCACTCAGATCTAGCGTAAATTGGTGCGTTCGGGTAAACGTTACCGAGAATTCTACCTGTGAAACTCAGCTATACCCACATGGTTATTTTAATCGTGAATGTAAAGTCACGGTCGGTAATGCATGAATATCTCTATATCTGATTCTATTTCATTTTATCTACAAGGTCCATTTGTTTTGGCCAGAAACCGTTTTACCCAGGAGCTATACATTATTTAATGTATACCACATACCTATTCACATCTGTTTTTCAATTGAGACCGTTTATTCTCGATATAAAAGGTCACGGAAAGTTTGTTTCAAAGAGTTTCCTGCAACGTTCTGGAGAAGTTCGCAAAACGTTCACTGGCCGGTGACGAGTAATTGACATCATTGAATGCAACAAGTGTTAATGCTTATACTTTGATTGAGCCACACCCACATGCTGTCTATAAATCAGGTGAAATCAAGGAAATAGATAACTTGACCATGCTCTCTAGTTCTTTATAAAAGAAGCTATAAATCGCAAACACTCATGTAAGTTTTACAGCATGCTGGATCCACGGTGGAAATGATCTCGAAGTAGGTTAGCAATGATCAATACATTATCAAAGGAACCCATCCGTCTCCAAAGCACTTCTACAGCAATTCTGGTAGAGTGATGTATTTTATGAAATAACCAAGCACACTAGATTATAGGTGACTTTCGATTAACTAGGGCATTATGTGCCAAATGCAAGGGTCCCTTTCACGTTTGGGTCTGTCGCACGAAGTCGTAAAATATTATGAGAATAATGAGCTCAACTAGCGAAATATTTTTAGCTGTCGGTTAATTCTTCAATTTTGATATCAAAACTGAAAAATTTCCATTTCCAATGTGCCCTACTTACATGTAAATAGTAATGTTCAGGAAGAGGGAACCCTTGTTTTTGGTTTTCGTGTCCCACTTTGTTAAGAGGAAATTGTGGTTTCAGGAACTTCAAACACTAAATTTCAAAATTTTGGGGTAGAATCCCACTGTACCAAACATAACATCTTCCAAGCGTTAAATGGAGATTTGCAGATCTGATAGTTCAACTTTCAACTACTGAACTGATCATTTGCATTCTTTCAAAATGCTATAACAGCTCCGTTCTCAGTATTTGCTACGTATTTACTACAGTAGGATACGGACGGGGTATAAGAGCACGTCATCAAATTTACATTTGCAGTCCCGTTTGAAGACATGTTTTATACTGTTTGATGTAGATGACAACGCTATACTTTACAATTTTAGTGAGAACAATAATCAATTGCTTCCATTACTGCGGATTTTCTATTTAAATTCGTTGACGAGAATATGGTGAGCAACCAGCCACTTACTATACGTGGAGAGCAAACGACTAATGGAAAATAAATGACAAATGAGTCAATTAGTGATTTGTCTTACGTCTTACCGCCAAACTCTACGTGGTCAGTTTATTATTAAGCTTAATCCATGCAGTAGATGTCGATATTAAGCAGCAAGGAGGAAAAAAGAGAATGCCATGTGCCCCGTATCACACCTCAGTTTACAGAATCCGTGGATCATCTGGAGCCATAGGGGTATAAGTCAACCAATAAGCACACACTATGGTAAAGATTGGAACAATATTATAGACATATTTCTTATAGGTAAATCGAACGCGTTTTGGGTCGAAAAATGTGCTTCTCTAATCATTATTGGACGTAATGATATTATTGAATCTACAACCCAGTGTTTCTTAACTACCCATTACTGCTTTTATGTTTATCACACTGTATGTTCAATGCCAAAGGTAAATTTTATTGCGTCATGGAAGAGAAATTGGATTGCAATGAAATCAGGATGCAGAATGGACAAAATCTGTAGTATTTGAAAATGAGTATTTATCTGCGAGAAAGTCACCTCAGGTGCATAGACTGTTAGATACTAGATACAAAGGTGTGGAAGGAAGTAAGTTGTTTTATATAAGGAATAATGAACCATTACAAAGATGTGTTAATGATCATTCAGTAGGTTTTTCTTAGGTTTATCTGTACTCCATAGTTACTTCGTGATTGTAATCCAACCGAAACCTATAGCTAAGCGGAAACTCCTGACTATCATGATTCGATAAACATCAAGTAATAACCAAATGGGGTTCTCTGGGGATTTACCTAATGTTTACCACCTATAATATTGTTTTGAATAAAAAAGGATGATCATATTGTGAATGTTCCTATTTACATCCAGTGGTATTTGAATTGTGGAAGGTTTGTTTTGAAATATATCGAAATTGCTGCTGATTACTATTATCCATCTTTTAAACAACAACCGCAACCACCGTAGATGTTTACTAGCAAATACGAAAGAAACACTCTCATGTATTTATTCATTTGACTTACATGGAGAAAATAACGATTACGAACAAGTTGCCAATCACACCGACAAAACCAATTATTGTCACGTAAATACCAACAAGGTAAAGAAAAAGCGGATCAGGAACTGTGTAATTCAGCCACTGCGCCACGAAGAATTCAGGTATTTCCTGTTGCTGTAGTCCATAGTGTATAGCGAACGTTAAATTGGCATCAATGTCCTGCATTGCTGCATTGGAGGAAGTAAAGTCTTGAAACAAACATAAGCACTGTTGTTCAATGTCCGCAGTGTCGGAATCCCTGGAGAAGAAGCATGTTATGCCTATAGAAATAAAAATGTGAGACTAGTTTAGAGAGTTTGCAGTGGGATATCATCAAAGACTGTATATTTCAAGGAAGGAATGGAAAAATAGTAACGGTTTCTCTAATAAATAAATATATATAGATTTCAGTACGTGTTGCCATCTTCAATCTTTAAACTGGCCCGGTGGCAAAGTTACCAAATTATCACCCCTGAGATGTGTTCGAATCCCACCACCACCGCCTGACGTTCTCCATTGTGTGCTGAATGATAGTCCTTCGATTGTCCGCTTCCCCTCCCTCCTGAAAATTGTATCATTGTGTATTCAATAATAGGAACGGAAAAAAGGAAAACAATCACTTGGATGAATTAAACGTATTGAGTTGAATTAATGTGATTCGCTTATCCTATATCCAATTCAATTTTCCGTCTATCCTTATTCTTCATACTCAGTGAATAAACCCTTCGTTAATCAAACTAAAGATGGACGAACCAAGTTGCTATGGCTGTGTGGAGTCATATTCAGATAGTCCTTGACGTATATATTTGCCTCTCTGACCGATGCTATGTTTAGGGCTTAGCATTATACCACGAATCGATGAAAACAACGGAACGCAGCGGAAGAGATAAAATGATTAGTTTACTTGAGGTGCAGTGAACAAATAGACTAAGAAGTAATCAATCTTGACGGCAGAGCTCAAATGGCTGCAATCTAGTCGAGCAATTTCCTTCTCGTTGTATCACATCCATGAGACAACTGTCTTTGTGGACGCAGTAGACATTTCTGATATTTTTGGGGTCTCATTGGAATGCTCAGGAATGATCACATTTGCGCATCTGTTATAGTTTGGTGTACATTTTATGGGCTGGCTTTCATCATTGCTGCATTTTCGAAGTGTTTCATCACTAAGTTTTTCTTGTTTTGCAATCTACTCCGTGGCTTATGTGAGTAACTTAGTTGAGTTTTGAGCTCACAGGTGCTGCACTATCTAGATGTGAACGTCACAAATAATGCTTTTGAATACGATTCAGCAAGGCAGTGTGTGTCAATGTTTTTCTTTAATAAATTGAGGAAACCAACCTACATTGAATGAGTTTTGCCTTTTTCGGTTGATTGACAATAACTGTTAGTTCGTGATTGTACTACATGGTGACGTTTTTCAAGTTAAACTGATGATGGCTAAAAGTTCCAAAAGAACGGGAATGATCTGATGATAATATTCCACTTTTTCCAAACTTTTTCATTGCATTTTTGGGGAAAAACCAAAACTATGTAAGCAGTATATTTCTTTTTTTCATTCTTATTCATTTTACTTCCTTTTATTGAATATGCAAAGATACAATTTTCAGGAAGGGGGAAGCGGCCAATCAAAGTGCTGCCATGCAACACACAAATGGGGAAAGTCAGAGAGTGGTGGTGGGCTTCGAACACTCGTCCTCCGGGTTGATAATTTGGTGACGTTACCTCCCGGCCACCACCGCCCGTGTTGTGTATTACACCCCACAACACTCAGCCATCATAAAGGGCTGACAAGATTTTGGTAAGGACAATGGGAACACCTGCTCATATTCGTAAGTAAACACGTTTTTACCATTGCTAAGAACATATAGCTTGCATTTCACACGTGGAATATAATAATAAGGCCGCCTGGACGCAGGTTTTGTTTGTGAGCTCATTTATAAGGACACGTACAAATGCAGGTGTTTAGGCGAATGAATCCTTCTCTGGAACAGTCCCTTTCTCCCTAAACTCTTTACTAAACCTTCCTTCCTGAACTATCCATGTGCATCACGTGACATACTCTTTAAATCGTGTGCCTCATGCACTTTATCAGATAGAAACGCAAAGGAAAACATCGCAGATAACTGGTAAGGCAGTTACATCCGCTCTCATTCCAACCGGGTCATCTTTGTTTTATTTGTTGTTACGCCACATATATCTTAGGAAGTCGATCGAACCCTAAAAATAATTTTTTTATCAGTATAACGGGGAAAAGACAATCCCTAATTTAGTACAATAATACGCAGCAGAAAGTAATGATTGGTAAATGCAGTCGCAGGTTCGAGATAAAAGCCCTACGGGATATTGTTGGAAAATCATTGTATTGAACGTAAAAGGGAATAGCTATATGGTTTCAGAAAACAGTGGAGACAATATGTCAACCAGACCGAAGAAGTCTTTCAAAGAGTTGAATGTTCTGAATTCAAAGGGCAACTGTGAATTGCTTATATTTCGAGGTTGAAGCTTTAAATCTCCATTTGGTTTATTTGAAAGTAAATGCAGTAAACCGTTTTGATTGAATTGAAAATTAGTGTAATTTGTATTATTAATTATTCGTAAGATCGATGGAGAATTATACATAGCTTACAATACCTGCCGCCCAACAAGAGTAAATGCTTCCTTGCTCATTAATCACTAATTCATAACTTGGAATGATCGTAGTACACAAGACGTCTTGTAAAGTTGAACCATAGTAGGTTTTCTTTTACTGGTAAAACTCCTTGAATCACATTTATACGTCGTATATTTTGCAGCATGAAAATCGCTTTATTGAGAAATCCTAAAGGAAATAAAATGGGTATACAAACAGTATGGTCTTCCAAATGAATATAAAATATTTTGCTATACAGTTGTCTATCAAATGAGAACAGTTGATATACTTTCACGTGATGTTTGATAAATGTTACTATGAATATAGGTTACAAAACTTGTTTTCCTGTATAACTGCCAACTGCTCCCGTCACATGAAACTATTTAGAAAAAATGACACTCAAGACCGTAATTAGCTTGAGCAAAATTCTACTTCCTTTTCATAACCCTGTTCGTCAGTTGTGATGAATAATGAACGCACAGAAATTAAAACCCAAATTTTTTATATTCATTCCAAAATAAAAATATTGATGTTCAAAACACCCAAGGAAACAATGCTATCGCTCACTTTGTTTTATTCTGACTCATAAAAGCTTTTGATTGTTTCAGCGATGAGAAGAAGAAATGCTTGTTAGTCCGAACATCCTTCTCGGACGGAGTTGGTCGACTAGAGTCAAACCACGCACTGTTCTCATTCTGGTATGTAACTGCTGTGTATTGGTTGGTTTTGTCAATAGAGAAGACCGGCTTTGATTGGACAGCAGTTCTTTTCATTGTCCGTAAGCTAATTATAATAACTTTTTGCGAAATGTTCGAAAAACGCTTTACTGAACGAGATATTGACACATTTGAGAAATAACTCATTAGCACTTTGTACTTGTATGAGAGGTGTATGACACAAGACACGTTCCCAATGGTCCATGTTGATATAATAAATGAGTTTATCAAACTTTTGAATTCAGTCTTTTTGGGCGAAACGTCTTTGTTGATCGCTTGTAACTACTTATATTTTGAAAATAGCATAATTGAAACAGCTAATTATGAATGCCATTTTTATTTTAATATCACAGAAATGTTTCTCCTCTAATCCATGTTGAAACATGCAGTTATATTCATTATCGTATGTCTGCAAAAACTGAAATGAAATCCCCTTTCGTGTAGGTCACGTTTACCAAAATAGGGGCAGTAGATGTATTCAAGCTACGAATTACCTTTTCCATAAGATTAATAATCGGAAGCATGTGGAATTAATTTCACCAAATTATTTGATAACTAGTTTTAGCCTAGTGAAAAGCACAAACATGAATGCATCAGGTTTTGCTAATAAATTATTTCAAACGACCCAATAACTTATATTCTATTTGAAATTACTTGTTTAAACGCATTTGTAAAATAAACGTTCAATGTGCGTCTTTTCAGAATCATTGGTTTGCATGTTAACCCGTGATATAGTCGAGAAATAACAGTGAAAGTTCGTATTTTCGAAGCAAATGAATAGAGACATCTGAATATTGCATTCGAACTCACACATCATTTTCGTGTTCATTCCATAAACCCTGTATTTGAATTGAATCTTTCAACTACGTGATCAAGCCTGTTTCTATGCCGTGATACAAAATTTCAAACTTCGTTTAAAACGAGCTGATAAGTCTGCTGGCGAACGCTTTTCAGTAGGTCATGTAGATGACTCGGTACTGAATAAGAACTGTCTAGCATTTTTCGTAGTGCTGCATATAGCATGAGAACAAAACGATTCATATAACATCTCGTGTCGGATAAAAACCAAAGTGGTATTCTAATTTTGTTTCCGATTTATATGCAGTTTGATTATTTGCAGTGAATACTCGTAAACAAATATTGTTAATCAGAAAATGTATGGACAACAGACTGAGGTGCAGAAATAGAGTACCGCATCCTGTTGAGGAACGTTCGTTCGGTACAAAATGACAAATTGTTTGATTCGCAATCATTGCGACAGAGTCCTAACCCCGAGGGCTATAAGTGAGATGATGAGTGAGGTTATAGATATCAGCAACACGCTTGCATGCATGAGTTTTTACATTGTGTATAGGCAAAATGAAAAACAATCTAATCAGCTGCTCGGAAGTGACAAAGTGAGTAATGTACTTTCGTTCCGCAGTTCCTCTTCTCTTAAATATCGGTTCAACAAACGAATACTGCTAACAAAACGCGACACACTATTCGTTTTTTTTGCTCCATATACGGCAAATGAGCCACACAGAAAAGAAAATTGGACAAAATATTTGTGGTTATTGAGAAGAAAAACGTTCGCTTTTGTACTGTTTATCACATTCAAAAAACGAGTTTTTTAGTTATTGTGCTCATTATTGATTACGAACTCGCCAAGATAACCAATTACCTCAGGATGTTCTGGACCAAACTTAAACTAGATCATTGTTGCAAACCAAAGTATTTGACATAAACTTCCTAGTTCACACGGCTCAACGAGTNACGGCTCAACGAGTGAAGGATATCATTATTCATGTTTCCCGGTTGAATAGGAAAACGTAATGCATTAGGCCCTAGGCAATTCAAAAAATATTTAGATTTGGCTGCGCAGAAGGCGTTCTTTATCACCTTTTGGAATAAAGTTGCGTGTGGACTAATTACTACAATTAATGTTGAACGATGCATTTGCAACGAAAGCTGGTGAGCACAGGTACGGGCGACACTGGACGAGCATTCATTTGTACATGCAACAATTACGACGAATTAAATTTAATGAAAGGTTTGCGTGTATTCTGCTGGATTTGAAAACCGATTAGCAACAATTAGAAGTTGCCGGCAATTCCGCGTTTCAAAGTCATCAGATGATTTGCAAGAACAGATGGCAAGTTCGTTTCGTATTACCCAAGCGTTTTGTACACCATATCACATTGATTTCACTACTAACCCATATGCAAGTATTACATAAATTATTTTAGCAATTTATCACTGAGGAATAGTTTTTGAAAGGTAGAACCAAATTCTCTGGAGTCGGAATATAAATTGATTTGTGCCTAAAGCCTACTGTTTAAATCATAATTCGGGATATGTTTGCGTTTGCTACTTTCCTTTTAACTAACTTCAACGCTATGCGTTCCGTATCATTTTTAATTGGAAACATAAGACGTGTATATTAAATGAGTCTACAAAGGTGGAAACCCGTGCATCAGGAGCTTCTTCAGTCATATTGATGCTAAACTGATTACGAATAAATTTCATACTGAAATTATGGGCAAGATCGATCAAACTTCGTTCTTCAATATAACAGCAATTTTTCAAAATAACACCCCGGATAAATCAAAATAACCTTTTAAACAACTAATTGTGGGGAATAAACGCGAACTCAGTCACCCACCGCGTTTCAAATATATCTTCCTTTTGAGTTGTTGGCATTTGAACTCCATCAGCCAATTTGAATACCTAAGCACCGTCCCTTATGGGAACTGCTGGATGAGGGTACTTGCATGCCAACAACAATCAGACATTAGGCGTGCAGCGATTGACAGTTTTCATAATATATTACCCTTTGTCCATATTTATTACTCGGAACGCCAAACAAAGCTGGAAGTAATACAAAGTAGCAAATGCACTTTTTTTCAGAGTATGACATAGTTTGAAGTAATTGCAACATGCATACATATATCTTGTCTATTAACGTGCAAGAAAAAGAGGTAGAATAATAGATAAGTGGCAAATGTTGTGTCATATTATCCGACATGCAAAATGTTCTTACAGGAACTTCAAACGGTTCTCTGTAACATTTTTGTTCTTTGTTAGCGACCACAGTTGGACTACCGATACAATTTGCTAACTTTCTGCCACTCCGAAGTCGGTCTAGAACAAAGAAACAGGGAACGCTGTAGGTATAAATCAAAAATGATGTACTCTTCTCAGTTCCATGATACGGGTAAAACCAAACTCCATAAATCACAATAAACCAACTCTAGGAAGAACGTGGAATTCGTGCCTGATATTGAATTTGACTCTGTTCCGAACGTGAACAGAGGTCAAAAAATGGAAATATATTGATAGAATGTGATGGTTGTAGAATTTCAATGAACCCCTTGAATATAATGATTTTCATCTACAAATACCAGAACTTCAATTCAAATGAAAGCTATTGATGAGGTAGTTTACCATCGTGATGATCAAATTACAGCTTAATAAATGGTGTCAAAATATCGGGTCAGATCAAGGAACAGGACTATGACTGTCTGCTCAAAGCAATCCTGTGTGTTTGTGAAGAAGATATATGATTTGATTGGCTAGGTCACCTTAAGAATGAGTTAATTTAAACAACACACATTGCCTTTTCTTAATTTTGGGACACTAGATAAATGACTGGACCGCAAAATCAATAAATTATGCGAAACTGCGGAATTCTGCAGTTTACTGAAGGCGAATCGTTTCACGTAAATTAATCACTTCGTGAATTCCGAGGTAAAACTTTGTGGTGAATAGTCTCTAAGAGAAGAATCTGCAAGAATCTGCAAAATTGTTTTTAAGTTTAATTCCAAGCCAATTATCGAAAGAAATGTGAGATTCGTACCAGGTTTGTAATTGAAAAACCATGGAAATAATGACATGACAGGAAGAAAACTTTAGGTGCTACAAAAACACGCCCACCTTATTGCATGAACCAAATAGTTAACAGAATAACAATTTGAGAATACCCTTCCTCCAAGAATACGTTTGCAACCTAAACGAAGTAAGTGGCTTCCTGATTATACTTCAAGACTACGTGTCTGAAAGATGGATTTTTGTTTATCATAGTTACTCTTTTCATTCAACCATCTATAATGGGAAAATCAACAAATTGTTTCTATGAGTTTCGTCTAACATTTCGGTATGAAGACAGATATTGTATTATCGTAATAACAAGTTGCGGAATCATTAAGGGGATCCTTGTAGTTTGGAGCGGGCCAAATGTTATTACCAGCATATAGAATGAGGAAAACATCGAACTTAAATTGTCAGGCTGAACACATTTTTTAGATTTGACGATGCAATAATTAACTGTTCAAACATTGGAAACTAAAAGGTTTCAAATATAGCAAAGTTTTCGGAATTTCCTATGTTGAATCCTGATGGTAATAGTGCAATCCGGGAGACGTGGTTGGTCCTCTTTTGTGTCGATGGAGGCCTGAGGCAAGTGGAAATTCTTAGATGGCTACTGGAACTTACATTGTGGAAAATTGCTAGGTTAACCTAAAAAACAAGTTGACAGCAGGCATTTTCAGAATAAACTGATAACGTCAAACTACATCATCTCTCTGGTTTGAATTAGTGTGACATGTCAGAAGAATTATACAGGCAGGGACAGGTAGATAAATCACGTTGATGATGTGTAATTGAGATTAATTGTTAGGCCTAATGGTGTTTTAATTGTGACCCCCACAGTGGTAGTAAAAACTGATTCAATGAGTTCGTGTCTTGTCCAACGGTTCCTCTACATTGGAGAGTGCGCAAAAGGTGCTTTCCAGAGTTTATACAATAAAATGTTCTAAGGACGCGGATCGAAGCATATTATTTTCAAGGAACATTTTACCTTTGCAATATATACCCTATGGATGTAGGATCGACAAGAATGCTCAAATAAAGGAAAGTTGTTGTATCCGTAAACTAAATTAGAAGGTACTACTTTCAGCTGTATGCGAAATATATTACAGTGGTTTCATATTGCTCATTATGTAGTCGTGTAGTCATGTAGTATATCACCATCCGATCCTTAGAATATCACTGTCCAAAATAAAATGTTTTTTATCAGGATTTGGAGCAAAATTGGTCCAATGTTCCCTATTATGAGGAGAAATTAGCGATCCTTGATCAGATCTTTTATCCAAAATTAAACGCATTTTACATCAAATGAATGAGTTTAATGTGCATCAATCTGGCCGACCAGCGAATCAATCAGGAAACCCTAGTTTTCAATGAACCTCCTGACATAAATCACAATATAATAAAACTGCATATTTTAGGCTCTTAACATGTCTATGAATAAGAGAACGTCACAAAGGGCGGCTGTGCCTCTAAAGACCCGACGTTGAGATACGTAAACTAGAAACGAGTGGCACTAGATTGATCTAATTATAAATTATGACTTCCGGGTCGACTCGATGTCGACCGTTGCTGCAATGCACTACAAATTATTGGTTGACGTGTTCCATTATTGTGGTGAAACATCATTAGAAAGTTTTTTTTATTATAAAGAAATAAATTCAATAGTGTGGGTCAGGTTGGCAAACACGTTCCACACGGGTCATCACTTAGATGTCAAGCAACGCAACTGGTGATTATAATGGCATGAATGTTCCTTTGCTTAGCGTTTAGCTTTAGTTCGCTCTACACTTCCTAGGTCCATCAATAGATTTTTAAGATAATTGTTCATAGTTGGTCACTGAGTCTATGCATTGTTTCATAAAACAACCCGTAGACACATAAGTAAGTTGGAATGTTTGAGTGATTCCTATTCGGCAACAGTTCTATAAACCTTACCATGGCAAATTTAGTATAAAAAAAATGCAATGTTAACGCCAACCTAACAAGACAAAAATGATTAGGTACAGTCAAGTAATTAATGAGTAATATCAAGGCCACACGAGTGTTTAGCAACATTTTCTGAATCTTCATGGACTGCTCTCAGTATACTGTAATTATTTCATTAGTTCATTCCTTGATGACAGGTCATTCGTGTAAATATGCCTATATTTTAGATGGTAATGCTCAGAACGTTATTCTGATTTTTTTTCTAACTGATCGTGAAAACTGGCTGAATTCAGAAGAAGGAAAAACATGAAAGCTATCCCATTCTACAATTGTTTGATAAGTGAACATTGGAAAATGCGTCTCATAGTTGTAATTGGGAGACGAAATTTGATAAAACTGACCGAGGCTCTTCTCGAGGATAACTTCCACAGTGAAGACCACATCGCAATAAGGATTTATGTCCAAAACGATTTACCTGCACTTCGACGTGCAGCCGACTGCAGAAAATGTAACGTTTTGTATATGGCAAGAGATACAGTAAGATACAATGGAAAAAACACAAACATGTTGCTTTTTAACTGACTTCGTTGCTGTTCTGAACCCCCACATAAATATTTCATTTTCAGCATTGTAGTTCATGTTGAGATGCAGCAAAACAGTTATGGTCATAACTCATATCAATTTGTTATATCGTCTTTTCCTTGGAAATTACAAACTGGTTAGACTTTTATCTATATATGGGAGCAATCGTTGGCAGGAAATGTTAGCAGCATGATCTTCTTGCCACAATAAACACAGCCGGGGTTAATATAAGTTTCCATTTTAAACATAAAGAAACTCCGGGGAGTAGTAAAATTCAAAATTTCTTTTTACTATCTTGACACAAGTCAGCTGCTTCGTAGAGATGTGTCTTGTATAAGAAAATTGAGCAGACTAATTTGCCAGAAGCTCCCAGTGGGATTTGATCTCGGTATCAACTGTTGACGAAAGAAAACATGTAATATTCCATATATAATGCAAAATAAATAGTTTATAAATGGATGGCAGTTTCATGTGCGTGTAAGAAGGGACATATAAAAATGCACCCATTAAATAAGCCTCTGAAAAAGAAAGACAAATATTAATCTTGTAATTGTATTTTATTCCTTGCAAATAGATCATTTATTCGTTTATTCTTTTACCGAAAACTATTGTTTCCAGAAAGGCATAGATAAATAGAACTAATTTAAATACGTCAGAAAACATGTAACATAGACGACACCAACTCAAAGTCAAAGATACTGTCTCGAATACAAAAAGACAGCTGTCATCTCCCCTACAGGGATCACAGAGCATCAACTAACGGGAAAATGGGAAAAGTGTTGACTCCGGCGCTGATATAAAAATACTCATCCATAAAAGATATAGTAGGAAAATATCTAGGCAGTTTTCAACGGATATATAATCTTGCAGCTGGTTAAAGTATAATTTAGTTTCCAATGTGGATCGACTAAATGATCCATCGGAAGTTTTGAGTCTCTACACTCAGTTGTCCATTATTTCTGCAAGATCTGTAAGAGCTGTCCGTTATACATAACGAAAGAACCATCATTTAGGCATAGTAACAGACTGAATGCTAATGCTAAACTATCTGTAAGTCTTTACTGTATTAAAAAAATAACAAACAACGTAGCAGAAATGAAATAAAGAATTTAGTATTAGTGACGGCCACATTGTCCTCAATAGTTTTGTCCTTTGTTATGACAAATTCCGTATTAAAAGATCTTTTGCAGTTTGCAATCAAGGAAGTCTTTGTATTTCCGCCTATCGACAATTTATATTGCAAGTTTTCTCGGTTACGAAGTCACGTGAAAAATGCCGGGTTCCTCCCTGAAAGGAGACAAGCAATATGCACTAGTGCGGAAGCAAATGGTTGCAAATCCCCCAGAACCGCGTTTGGCTGTTTTGCGCATGTGTACGTTCTGATATAAGCTTCGACAAATATGTTTGATATATGTTCCAACAAACGACTTTTTATGGGAAGGATTGCGTGCATTTCGTTTCATAATCAAATTAATCCGGAAGAAAGAACAATAACTAATGAATTTAAAGAAACATTCACCAACAGGGTCCTTTTCAAGGTTACCGAAGGAACATCATTTTACACTGTATCACTTCACGATTTCAGTAATATACACGTGATGAACTAATAAACATAATTCTTAGTGCCATAACCATTTGCCTCATTTCACCTGATCTATCCACAGCAAACAAATATGAACGCTTTTGTTGCTCGTGTCGAGTATCTGAACTAGTTCTTACTAAAACAAAACAGAAAAATATCATGGTTTCCCCTTGAAGGAAATTAAACAATCAGCAGAACATTACAGGTTATCATAGTGGTGAAAATAGCTCTGAGCATGCCTCACGCATAGTGTAGTCCGATTACGTTGTCTACAAAGTCCAACATTTTTATCTGATAGTTTCGATTCATCACCTCTGGGAATCTCCCTTTCATACTTTTATAATTTTGTTTGCTGTTGTTATTTATTTAGGCCGTAGACGATTAATCTGCTCATCCTATTGTGGGTCAGCGCAGGTCAACGATCGATGCGGTAGAATACTTTTGCAGCTGGTCACGTTTTTCCCAAAGAAAATATTGTTTTATTTGAGTGGCATATTGCTTGTGGCAGATATACACAGTGGTTCGCTTAACGCAAAACCTGTTTTAATATGCACGATACATCGACCCGCCTGCCTTTCATCCTATTTCAAATAAACGACGGGACTCATAGGAGGATCCATGCGATATAATTTTAGTTTCACTGCTGAAAAAGTTCAGTGACGGCGGTTTCATCTTATTGTCTTATCTTATCATCTTATTATCCGCAAAGCCTACTGCATTTTTGATCCTGGTGGGTGCTTGATCGCAAACGCCCTTGACTAGGCGGGGGCGGGGTTCAGGATGTTTCTTTCTGATTTACAAAAGATCCGGTCATTACCTCAAACGAATGGTTTTAAAAGAAACTCATAACATGAACTATCTACGCGAATCTACAGATACCGCAGTCTGTTTTTAGTGAACTTGTATTACAAAGCGGTAATTTATCGCAAAAATTTGTACTGTTGAAAACACTGATACGTAAATATTGTCAAAATATTTGGTTTTACATGCATAGTATAGAAGGGGATGTTTATCGGTGGACACATTTTTCGATTTCGGGCTTTAGTATGATCTTCAAATGTTGTCTAAAGTGTGATGATGTCATTTGGTAACCTAAGCCGTCAATAGTAGAAAAGCAAACAGTCGGAAACGATTATGATTAAAGCACATGTTTTGAAACATGGGATTGAAAACTGAAAAAACTGCAGACAACTCATCCCTACCTGTAAGTACACAAATTATTTTCTAAATATTTGATTGATTGTTAATTGTATTAATGGTTATTTTTCATATCGGAATAAAGGCCAACCAGCTGGCACATCAAGTCTCTGTATGCGCTGTACAGGTACAGGTAAATGAATAAATTAGAGAACACCATTTTTCTCCGCCGCTCTCTGTTACAAGGCCTTATTTGGCTTATTCTGGAAATAAGCGCAATTTGATTTTAGAATTCCTTTAGCAAAAACCCGAAATGCTTTTGCTAAAACCTACAATCCTTTAGATTCGATCTTATTTCAGTCATCTTTGATTACCTAACTTGGCCGTTCCCTATGTGGTGGTGTTTTGTGGATCAGGAGAAGAAAGTTACAGATAAATTCTGTATTAATTTTTTGGATCTTGAAAACGGTTTCTCATATTTGAGAACTAATTAATCAAACATTATTTTCATTCGCTGATGCTAAAATATAGTTTTTCATATCTAGCATTGAGCGCTACACCTTTTGTAAAGTTTTGTCAAGTTATAAAATCGATCAAATAAAACCGATTCTTTCAGAGCGGGTCTGAAAAAAACAGAGTTCCAGTAGACGTGTATTTTAAATTGAAATTCCCTTCATTGTGTATTACATAGCGATAGACCGGTTAGGAAGATCAAATGCAACGGATGATTTGCGCTGATATTTGGATTATTATTGATAATATAAGATGCCTACTTTGTATTCTTTTATTTCTGGATGGGTTTGATAAAGTGTTCAACGATATTTAGTTTTGATTTTAAACGGCCTTCAAAAACCTGGTTGAGGAGAAAGAGATTTTCTGTTTCCGGTATTTTGAATGCGTCACTCAAATATAAGCTACGAGGGAGTGTCCTAGTGCTAGCCGAAATCCTGTATAGGAGGGAAATACACCGTTGATGCGTGGACAGAATTTGGTACACGTTTGATTATACCTGCAGTACTGTATTTTGGAGTTCACAGTAAGTTATGTTGCACTTCCATTTGAAGCAATCTTGTTGAGGAGGAAAAATACTTCGATGTTCAAACGAGACAAATTCTGTGCGCTCGGACTAACCCACTCAGATTTTGATCTTCGTTGTTTTTTTTCTAGATCTAACCAATAAATAAAACCTCGGCTGACACTATCGGACATTCACTCGGGAAAGTGTTAACTCGAATAGTGCTCTCTTCAAAGTTCCTCCGCAAGTAAGTATCCACCGTTTCATTTAAGCAGTGCACTCTGCACCAGCAATAAATCGTAATGGTGGATGTTTTCATTCAGACCTATTGGGCTATATCTTGAAGGGTCAACGACTAAATGCTTATCTCTAAGGACAGCAGCTGATTCTCTACAGTATAAAGGTTCTAGTTTACTCCGGCTGCGTTGGGTGCTACAGTCAAAACATGCCATCCAGGCAATAGGTCTCTATTTTATCTAAGGAAATGGATTTTACACGTGCACTACTAATGTGCTCAAAGATCTTGCGCTGTGATTGCATATTTCTTATGAGTACTGTAGGTT
The DNA here is from genome assembly GCA_900618425.1 of Echinostoma caproni. NCBI lineage: Eukaryota > Metazoa > Platyhelminthes > Trematoda > Plagiorchiida > Echinostomatidae > Echinostoma > Echinostoma caproni. Next base: position 134,446 of record UZAN01039544.1, read on the forward strand.
AGAATGAAGGCTGGTAGATAATCCGTTTTAGGCATCAGTTATAAACATACCTTACAGAAATGTTTACAAAAATGTTATGAGTAAAACCTAACAATTTATTATTAAGAGCATTTTGCAAATGAAGGATAATTACCAACATTTCCGACACCCAAGTTATTTATTTTCTTAGACCAAAGGTGATTTATATATCATTCAAATCGTTGATTGGCGGATTTGAAGTTTTCATCTCTGGATTGTAAAAATTTCAATAGCCTAGGTGGAGATCGAACCCACACATGGATGCCGCCTACACTTTGTACGTGCATCATCATCAACATCATCATTGTACAGCGTAATACAGTAAGACGAACTTCACTGATCGCTGCCAAACTCATAATGCATACAAGATATGTGAGAATGTATAAGGAGGATAGGGATTGGGCCTATTTTTAGGGACTAGAAAAGAAAGTGAACTCCCGTGTTAACGCACAAAGTACACAGCGCAACTGTGCATACAAACTAGTTCAAACATTCTGTACTGATAAGAAATGACAGCATGATCGCCATTACTGTCGGTTCGCAGCCTGTTTTTTGGACCGCAATCCGGAAGACGAGAGACACCTACTCTACCTAATCGCTCTGTGCATTTCTTTATGCCTCGTTTCCACGTCATCGCTAACCTCAACGTGGCTTTATCCAGCCTGTAACAGCCACTGTAAACAAGGCGAGCTACTGTAGGCGACCGTCGGACATACGCAAAAGGTATCCTAAACAACGGAGCCTAATGAGATGGATTCGACGAGATAGCGAGTTTTTGTCTGATCTATTCCCAAACACCCGACGACTTACTTCGAAGTTACTAACCCGCTCACTCCATCCCACTTGGGCCAGACTACGTAAGCAATGATTGTCGAACACTGTTAAACGACGAGTGCCTTCTACCAGCAAATCCAAGGGCTCAGAACCGGAAAGTAGAACTGGTCGTACAGTGAACCATTCAACTTTAGTGACACTTCACGTCGCTGCCACAGGTTTTTAGTCCTGCGTACGCTGCTCGAGTCTTGGAAATGCGGGCGGTTATCTCCTTGGTGCGCTGCCGTTGCTGGTCACGCAGCTACCTTAGTACGAGAAGCAGTCAACTTCAGCTAATTCCTGACCGTCTAGTATCAGAACAGAACTCGGAGACTCTCAGTCTTGTAGCATCTCTTTGCGCTTTGAAGGTGCAAAGCACATGCCGGATGGAGCGATAGAACTTGCTAATCTGTCAAGTGCTCATTGTGCATCCTCCAAACATTCGAACAAGTGAATGATGTCGTCGGCCTACTCGAACTCGAACTGCTTTCCTCCAGTTGCCCATTCACTACCTACATTTTGTACACCACTTAGTGTGTTCTCCAGTATTTGGTCTATGACGAAATTGAACAGGAATGGCCAAAAAGGGCACTATTGACGAACACCGCTGCTAGTTACGAACGACCTACTTAGTAGAAGGCTCCTTCTACGTCAAGGAACACGACAACCGTTTGTCGACGGTGCGTATAGCGTAGTTCGGGGACTTGACGCAGAGTGAAGATTTGATCGATACAACCGTGACCTGGTCCGAATCCTGCTTGATGTTCGCGGAGGTTTGTCTCCCTAAACGGTGTGAGGCGTCAAAGTATAATGGAGGTTAGTAAATTGGTGACCATTGGGATCAAACTTATTCCACGGTAGTTTACGTGGTCATTGCAAGATCCCTCCTTAAAAATTGAAACGAGCAATGATTCGCCCCAGGATGATGGATTGCGCTCGTGTAATCAGATGTTACTCATTAAATCAGTGATAGATTCTACTAGGTCATCGCCCCTCATCTTAAAATGAGTGGGAGGAAGCTCTTCTGGTCCTGCTGCTTTTCCTTTCTTCAGGGCTTGGATGCAACAACAGACTTTTCCTGCAGTAAAAG
>UZAN01039545.1:0-52379 GCA_900618425.1 Echinostoma caproni
TCTCCCAGTTTGTCCGATGTAGTGTTTTGAACAGTTCTTGCAGTTTATTTCGTAGATGACGCCGCTCTTGTCCTTCTCCATTGTTTCCTCCTTGGGTTTGGACAGAAGTCCCCTTCTTCTTTCTATGAGCCAAAGTTCTTTTGATGAAGTTGCGGGGTTAGACATTACGAGCAAACACTTTGACGAGGTATTTTTCTTCTTTCTTCTTGAGTATTTTGGTGCTGCAGTGCGTTTGGATTCTTCCGAACAGGGTTTTAACACCGCATCTTTTGTGGCTGTGTGGATGATTACGTTTGAAGTTTCGGATTTGATCTGTATGTGTTGCCTTGCGGTAGACCGTTGTCTCCAGTTTTCCTGATGGCGTTCTGATGATCAAGGTGTTCGAAAATTCCAGCCTCACCGGTCTAAATAGATCCAGCTGTGCCTAGAGAATACAAAGATGATTAGCCAATTTCTCTAAAGGTTATTACTTTCCTCTGAATTCGTATACCCACGGGGAGAATTAGCTGAATGTTTTCTCGGTAATCCATGCACGTGCCGGTATATTAGCCTTTTTCGGACCTGACTATAGTCATATTTTCGGAAAACCATATTGGAATTCTCAACAGCACTACTAAAGACAAGCAGCAGTCAAAAAATTACAACTTAGAATAGATTGCCCTGTAGCTTGAACCCAGCTCCGGTTCACATAGCGCGTGTGAACACATTGAAGTTACTCAAACCGATCTTACCTCGTATCCAATTTGGACTGCTTTTCCAACCATCCCAACACCGCATGTGACCACAGCTACAGAAAACGTAACTCTCGAAAAAGTTGAATCTCGATGTTCTCCATAAATCTGAAACGAGGAAAGAAAATACCAAGGTAACTGTGACAAAACAAAAACGCTTAAGCCTCTCAACCTTTACTCGTGAGTCAGTCTCTTCTGATCATTGTCCCTGCTCACAGTTATACATCCAGTGAAAATAGTAGTGACCAGTCAAAAAGGATGGGAGAATAAATAACTTATCAAGATATTCCATTATCAGACATGGGAACCGGATTTTAGGTGTAAAACGCAACCGAGTGGACTCAAACAAAGCGGGCACAGTGTCACTGAATTGTGTACTGCGTATTGGAGACTAACGTGAACTTTGCTTCAAGATTTGAATTCCGCCATGTGCCCTCCACGTCTGAAAAATCAGATCAGGCAGCGTGACACTTTACATTCGGTCCTATAAACCTGTGTCATAAATACATGGATATCTCCATAACTTTCGAACAGACACATACTCACTTACTGTCTTGTAAACAGATCAATCGATAATATTCGCTGGTTGCTATGATCTTGATTCAACATGGCTATACGTTAATAGATGGCGACTATCAAGCACATTTTGTCACAATTCTGTTAGCAGAGTCATATCTCGTAAAAGTGGTTCAGGTTGCGGGTAGGATTAAAGCACTCGAAATCGGTTACTTTATTATAATAATGAAAAATTGGACTTGAGTTTTAACCGAGCACATAAAAGTATTAAAAGAATTCAAAATAAACTGGATAGACAGGGTAATTCCATGCTTGCCTGAAAAGAGAAAAACGCGTACCGGCAAAACATCAGCAAAAAAACTCTAATGTTTAGTGACGTTGTTTGAAATGATGTCTAAATTCAGCAGAGCTTTAAATGAAATTCGTCAATTAAGTTTAGTACCTACATATGGTATTCATTTTCTTATTCCGAAATTCATATCCGATGTTGAACAATGCACTCTTTCACGATGGTCATTTCGATATCCGTTCCCTGATTTTACTGCCGACCACTTACTGTATATATATATATATATATAATGAAGTCGTGAGTGAGGTCATACTCTGAGAACGCATCTCTCTTCCAGGCCTAGCTTAAAGCTATTTCATCAGCACTGAAGGTATCCAACTCGGCATTTCCATGGCTGAACTGCGCTGACTCTGCTCGAAATCCGTCTACTGCATCACGTTTTACTGTCAAACTTTGCTAATTCCTTACTTTGCAGGCGTGATTATCACATCTGTCTGACGAAGAGCAAAACCAACCTGTGGAAGACTGGACGTCACAATTATTCACTTTTGTGTTAGTTCAATCGTCTTTGGAACGATGCTCTCCGCCATTCGGAACTCAGTGCGCAATACTCTCACGGTGGTAAACCTTGCTGAGGTCGCATCATGAACTGCAATGAAACTATTGTTAGTTTCCAAGCGCATCTTTCCTGAGATGCATTATGAAATTGACGAATTCTCCGATGGACGTTCAGTTGTATTTAACATTATAAACAGTTTTCCTTAAACAATCAAGTGATTTTGCTACATAGCTTCGAGTTGCGCCTAGCTCATTCAACATCTTCAACACATTCTGCTTCTCCTCTTCACCGAGTTTGGCAATTTCGTTACAAACGTTTCATCACCAGCCAAAATAACGTCGTCAGTGGCAGTGTTCTGGTTGTAGCCGTTCGTTTACATATGTGTTATTCTCTTCCGACTACTTTTGTCCCTTGTTCTCACTGTGGTCTAATCGGTTCACCGTTGAACTGGTACGATGGGATGCGGGTGGGAGATGTGTGTACTTTCGTGCTGACTGCGGTTTTGTTCCTCCCCCCCCCCCCCCCCATCTTCGCCCGTTCATACCAGTTCGACAGCTGGTGATGAAACGTTTGTAACGAAAATGTCGCCGAACAGGCGAAATGGAATTCAGCTCACCCGAGATACGAGAACCGATTTTCAATACTTAGTCAACGTTCGATAAATAGGCGCTTGTACATTATCAAATTTTGGACTGCTGTTATATATGTGCCTTCCTCACAGGACTGATCCACTTAGTGTCAGATCACATTGGTGGTTCAATGGTCAATCAATGGCCAGTCAATGGCCATCAGGCACCGAACAACTGATTAAGTGTCAGGTAGGGTGACAAACCGAGGGGGCGAAATTGCGTAGTCAATGCCTACGATGTTACTTATCCGGTTGGTTTGGGTTTTCTGAAAAGTGGGAACAAATTTAAAAGTGCGGTTTCTCATGGGTGAGACATAGCAGGAGGTTGACTGTAAATATGACTCACCTGGGATCACACCGAGAAACTAACTGATAAATGTAAGCTTATGACCCCTGAGCAGAGAACTAATGACCAGTACACTTACGTTTACAAAGGTCAATGCAACTCATCGTTGTGTACCGAAGTCAGATTTATAACCTAATTCAAATTAAATCAAGGACCTATGTGATCACAGTATCAGTGAGACTTTAAATAGTGAAATCGAACAAGATTTCAACCAGGCATACAGAGATTTATTCCATCCAATTAGTAAGATTATCATTCATGCTGAATTATTTAGTATTCAAAAGCTTGATACCAAATCAGTATGTTACTTTTTCACACTGAGCAGGTTAAGGTTTTGTTCTGTGTATCGTTTAAAGAGAGACCGGTGAGTACCCTTTTATGTCGACCAAACGGTGAGAAGCAGAGCTCTTTCAACAGAGACGTCTGTGAGTGGCTACCAGTCGGGAATTTGTACGAAGACTTCAATCATTCAGATTAGGAGATGTTGAACTATACGGGGAATTGGTGGCTGATGTTCTATCGTCCGGGTTAATATCACGCCTGACCTAGTAGAGCCTTATCTGGTTCATCAGTTCAAGTCCCGGGGCCGAGGTTGCTGGTTTCCATCACTGAAGAACAGGTCTTCGCGACTGTGGAAAGTCACCCCGTTTGCAGTTCATCAAAAAGGTGTGGAAAAAGCGTATATCGCAGGATGTGTTCAGTACTCTGGTTGATCAAGTAGATGTATCTCTCCGATTGCGTGTACTTCACAAAAGGAAAAACAAACAAACAGTGAACACACCTACCTTTTCCATACAGTCTGTAATTTGTGGGTCGTTGTAGTTCACTGCCAGTGGCATTTGCACCAGGGCATATCTGGTAATGATGAAGCATAGGCATCCGTAATAGAAGGCCGCAAACAGTTGTACCCAACGTCCGTAGGTTTCCCTGAGTAAACGCAAATACAACTAACATTGAAGTGATTGAAAAAGTTTACCCTTTTTATAACCTTCAAATATATCTTATGTCTTAAACAACTAGAGATCAGAAGACATATACGATAGGTGTAAACCGATGGACGAAGTTTTGTGGGGAAACGCGGAAACTGTAAGAGTAATCTGGCATGTACTGAGTGCATGGTGTGTTGATCATTTGTGGAACACGTCCTGCACAATGAGGAATAAATGAAAATCTCATGCAACCTTGAATGCTTGTGATATGAAAGACATTGTATAGTAATACAACCAGGAATCACGACTCCCTTATACTGACCAAGTCCTGAATAAGGTCACTGGTTATAAAAAGCCCTAAACGGAAACCACATCACCACCGACTGGGATTAAGCCCCCGATATTGACATTATCAAATCTATTTTGATTTCCAATCAACTCAGAATTGAAACTTATAAAAAATACCATGTATCGTCTTGTTGCAAACTCAAATCCACCGGGGTTTTATCACCATTTCTGATAGTCGCCTACAGTGTGCCTTTACCCGAATCGGTTCCCGCCTTTGTCTGAAAATTGACAGATTAGAGGGAAGATAGTGAGCAGAGTCATTCATCGCAACCACTTGGCTGCTACCATTATTTTATTCTCTACATATACGGGTCTAATAGAAACTGAAGCAACAGGTCCATGTGAAAAGCTTGTCGGTTCTTATGGGCAACAACATTTATAATGAAGAAAATGTTTTTCAAAACTAATAATAAACAAGTCTTGGAGAGTCTTTATATCCGTGATTTTTTTGAATCGTTTACACTCAGAAGATGGAATGGTTCAAAATGTAGCGGATCCTTCCATTTCGTCAGTAGTGGTTGACCTAGACCATGATGAGTTAAGAGCTAACTAAAGAGAATGTAACAGTTTTATTAACAAATTAACATTGATAATAAGCAAGATGTAAAGTTTGTGTACACTAGTAGTCGATTAGTCTGTTTTTGTTCTTTAGAACGTTTTTGAGTCTCTTCGGTGTCAAACCCACTAACTTTGTTATGAAGTCATTTTCTATGTTGTGCTCTATTACGTATCGCACTTTTGCCTCCAAGGTCCAAAGCATAGGTAGCACATTGACCTATCTCTTCAAAACAGAAAACAGATTTTCAATCACGTTGAGATCCGGGATATTAGGAGGAAGTTGCATGAACTGAGTTTTAGAGCCACGCATCTTTTCTGAAGTCTGAAGACAAATAATAAGTGAACCAGACTACTTAACTAAATAAATTTACTAATCTCTCGTGAAACATGACACGGAGCGTTATTCTGAAAAACGATAGCAGGGTGTTGCTCTCCAGCGTAAAAGACGTTCCTTCCAAATAAGAAAACGACCTAAGTTTTACATTGATGAATTGGCCATAAAGTACGCTGTTCAGCAGTTCGTTCTGTTTTCCCTCATTTCCTTTGTTCTGCTGAAGGTCGGCCTAAATTTTCTGAGGTGCAGCCCAACAGTGATCAACGGCATTTCCCGAATTCCCTTACTGGCTCAGAGAGCAAAATTGCTTTGTTGACACCAGCGTGCAGTTTCTAAACGCGCTTTCGATCAACAGCACTCACCCGATACGCACTGACCCATCTGTGTGCGAACCCCCATTTCTCCAAACTCACCAATTTCTGACTTTTCCCATCTCGAATGCTTGCGTATAAAACTCCATGATATCCAGTCTCGCCAAGATTCTGACTGATAAATTGAAAATGTTCTTCGCTATGCACTCCATTCGGTTGTTCATTCGCGTTTTTGTAAACTGCCCTGTTTTTGTTCCCATCCAAAGATGGGAACAGTGTTAGCAGTTTTAGCCATCACAACTCATAAGACGGGTTATCATGGGTCAGTGGCACTGTTTGAGTGTAGGCTTACCACTTCATTTTCAGATAGGCCGTACAAAGCGGATGTACCAACAAGTCATCGCGTCGCTTGTCTATNATCATGAGCTGAATCGGAAAGGAAAGCATAGTGGCGGGAGAGAAACGTTACAAGCATTACCTCAATGTCAAGGTTGAATCGTGCAACAGATAAAACAAAGCTTAGTAATAGCAACTGGGTTACCAAAATCATCACAAATAATGGCTACAAATCAAGTGCAACAATACACACGCATCACACGATTATAAATTTGGTTACCCAAATCAGAACACGGATGCAGCCTGATCAGTTCAAATAAAGCTGCGGGATCGAGTGGGAGATTGATCACACCGGTAAGATATCTAGTTAGCCGTAAATCCCTTTGTAGCTCAAACATCCGTACGCTTCAGGACTTTCATTTCATCAATCGAGGCCTGGTCACAATCTATGCCTAGTCCACCAATGAGAGGCGTGGTAGATAATTCGCATCAGAATGCAAGATTGATATATCTGCATAATTAGCGCTTTGATAATGCTATTTAGTATATGACTAGGAATTATGGTTGTTGTAGGAGATTGTATAATATATGAACTTCACTTCAAACTTACTCTCATCAGAGAGAATGCGGAAGTTGCTTTGTGTCTTTTGTCGCTCTTGGATGGTTGGAAAATGACGAAATCGAACTGAGTCTAGATTGGAGGAGAGGAATGGAAAAAAGCTATTATTTTCAGTCCTTGATATACTGGGGCATCCTCTCCATCACAAAAGTGCTAAGAGTTTATTACCCGAAGAAAGAATTGCCTCGGAGTTATTAGCCAATCAATCAATCAATCAATCAATCAATCAATCAATCAATCAATCAATCAATCTATCTATCTATCTATCTATCATGTTATATTCCTTATAAGTCAATGAGTAAACAAGCAGTGAATTAAGCAATTATTCTATTTCCAGTATGTAAATGCAAACGTAGCCGGTCCGTAAGCCGATGAGCAAGCAGTGCGTCAACACGCAGACAGACAGGCACAAAACTGGCACAACCGTTACCAAAAGGAGTACATCATCACGTCGTGCAGTCAACGAACCAAGCAATGCGGGCAGGTCAATACTGTCCTCTGATTCGCTGAGGCCGATCGACCTTGTAACAGAGCAAGTCCGCATGAGGTGCGTACGTGTGTGTGTGGTGGCGGGCCGCAACGATCAATCACGTGATGGGCAAACCACTCGACTGTAAGCCACAACAAATCAATCAAGCAATCAATTAATCGAAGAAGCATTTATTGGACCAGTCAATCTATCAGTTGTACAATCAATTCATCCCTTGATAGGTTCTTTTGAGATCAAAAGGAACACCTTCGTATGACACCTCTGAATGCTTATTCATTGAAAAATTCGCTTATTAAAATATGATCAGTATAAGTCTCTCAATGCAGTCAGATAGGCACTGGAAAGGCTGAAGTGATAATCTAAGCCTCTTAATGTCCGTCACTGAACCACCATTATCAACGTTGTACTTAAAAAAAGTTTTCGGGGTCACTGACGGTTCCCATTCTACCATAAAATGCTGTTGATCTCTTCCATGTATACGGTGAAATTGTACAACGTGAACGAAAACCTCCATGGGCTGACTTACACCGTGATCGGCGTGATTTCTTGTACCGCATTCCGTCACGTAACGATCCATTACGTACTGTGGAAAGAACAGAAATGCTTGCGTGTGAGCAGAGTTCATTTGTTGAAACTTCCAAATGAAACCAGACGGATGTGAGGAGATTAATCAATATCGATTGGACTGCACCAGTTGTACTTTGTGCTTCTGTTCGTGTCATGTGCGTACAAAGTGGTTTCCTTCGAGCGACATGGATTTGGTGTAAGGATATTGTTTTGAGCAATCATAGCAGGCGGTTAACCACCTGGCTACGGGAACATTAATGTGTACATTAAAGTTTGGTGATATTTATACCCTGATGCAGGAGAGTATAAGAACAGCTGAATTAGTGTGTACACGAATTAGATACCGATAGTACCACTGGCACAAGCGCGATTAGAAAACGTTTTACTCAAATTATGTTTATATACATTTACTGAAATACACTCAGATAGTCATAACCTGAAAGGACTAAAGTCACCTTCACTAATACAGATACAATCGGTAGTCAAGAATTAGTGATTATCACTATAGACAGTGTTGATTAGTTTTATCCAAGTTTAAATGAACAAACGCATAGGTAAAAAATTTCCATCTGACCCAGGCACTGGTCTACGTATACGTGCCCCGACCACAACATGGATTGTAATGGAAACCTGTGGGGGCTGCTGATTGATTCTGGACTGGACGACGGTCACAGTACGACGCTCTGGTTCCTTCAGCATTTAGCCCATGAAACACGGTGGCTCACTTTGTGACTGCACGCAAGCCTACGCGCGTGCACGTGCTCGCAACCTCGCAACCCGTGCAATGTCCTGTGAGATAACGTGATACTAAGTAGTTGATCATTATTGAATACCACAGCTCATGATCAGACACAAGTTGACCAACTGGTCTTGGAAGTAAACTATTAAAAAGACTAGGTGCGGCGGCGGCTCCGGGGGGTGGGGTGAACTGCGGTTGGATGATGGATACAGTAGGCTTTTGAAGCAAAGCGAATATTCCTCGGTTAAAATTAGAATACGACTTTGCGGTTAACTGGTAACGGATAGAACGGATAAACCGATTCGATCACGAGGCCAGATGGACAAAATTTGCCATAGCGAGAATGTCAAACAAAGTTGGCCGTGTAACTGAAATCATGAAACAACGAGACAGACAAGAGAGACTACGCTTGTTTATACATCAAAGTTGAGTTAAGCTGTCTTATAGGAGTTCAGTGATAGAGGCTTTACTGATAATGGTCCAAGATAACCGTAACGAATGGATCGATCGTTTTCACCTTGCATCAGGGACAACACAGCGCATGGTCTAATCGGAACGATCGAGACGACTGCTTCACTCTGACTGACCAAAGCGGTGGTAAACAGTGTTGATGCTTGTAGGTCAAATGCAAACCAAATCTAAAGGCTAGGTAGGCTAGGTAGTTATGATCATTACAATCAGTTGTTGATCGTTTAACACCGGAACAACAAGATGACCCACATATACTATTTAGAGTAGCGAGAACTTCATTTTACTCCCTTTCGGGTTGTTCGCTTTACTCTTTAGCTGATAGCAACACTCAACATGAATCATGAACTACGCACCGCCATTTCTTGGATCGATAAGAACTAGGGTTAAAGGTAACCGCCAAATAAGATGAAAACGGAATAATTAAAATGTTTGAAATGACACGAACAGAATNCATCAAAACAGCAAGAGTGTGTACATGGTGTATGTATGTCATGACGTCAAAAAGTTTCATGAAAATGATCAAAGTAGCACTGAGGATAGCAGACAGTTAATCGGGAAAGATCGTCTAAGTTTGATCAATCAGTAAGTAATCACACACTACTACGTTACCATGAGGGCGTAATACATAGGAATATAGGCAAAAAGGGAAAATAAGTTTGAACAACTGAATGTCGTGAACAACAGCGTTTGGGCATCTACTCTTTTCTCTGTTACTGGTAATTTTAAATCACTTTTTTGAGTTACTTTTTACTTTTCGTTTACCCTCGTATGCATAGTGTTTTATTGTTCTATCAAACAGATGTTCGACACAAAAAATACGAGATTACAAATTTTACAAGAATCCAGAATGAATCGACTCAAATCGGTGCGATTCATCTCCGAAAGAAAACTTGTTAGTCCATCGATCTCCGTGCATTCGTAAATGGTCTACCGAATGTGTCAAGGTCAAAAACAATACTGTTTGCCGACGATGCCAAAATTTGGAATACAATAACAGAACCCGATGACTTGATAACACTTTAGGAAACACTTAACACAGTTTATCATTGGTCTAAGTAGAACGACATGAAGTTCAATGTGTCTAAATGCAAACTCCTGTCCCTACACCACAAGAGTGGATTCTCGTGTTTCCGCGGAAGTCAGCAGCTGCCACATACCTCAGGTGAGAAGGACTTAGGTATAACTGTTCAAGAGGGCTTAAGCTGTTCGATCAGTTGCTCTAGGGCTTCGTCCGCTGCTATGAGGAATGTCGGCTTGCTTAGGCGAGAATTTGATAGGTTTGAATCAGTACTGTTCGTACGTTTGCTATCGCTGTACATTCGAGCGTCCACAGAGTACGACATCCAAGCTTGTTCATGGTCACAACCAGAAAACGTGGGCTACTCTCTTCCTTTTGCAAGTATATCAGCGAAGAACCAGTAACATTATTGGACCGATAATTCCGGTTTTCAGTGTTCGTCAAATTGACCGGGAACATTTCCCATCATAACTCTGAATGTCATTGCCTGAATCGTTATTTCAACTTATCGTCATCATTAGTATTTATTCGATAGCCTAGAAATATATGCAATTCGTTTTTTATCGTGTACTTCCATCGCGGTATGGCTACACATACTGTCGAGTTTGATTCAGTAGTTACATTCACGCCACTGTGTGATTTTTTGTTTGGCTTTTGTTTGTTCTCCGTACAATACACAACAGATAAATGCAAAATCAACACACAGCTTTGCATCGTAGAGGAGTGCAATATATTTAGGGGAAAATTGTCATTTCGAAGTAATGTGTCATACGGCACCATTATAAAGTCATTCTTTTCAGGTATAAAGCGAGCTTGTGGAGGAGAAAGTACCGGAACCAATACTCACAGTGGTCAAAGTGGGCATGTTGTTTATGAGGCCTTCCAACGGGCACTGATCAGTGTTGCGTAACATTTCTACTATTTCAGGCCATCTGAACAGGATGGTAAACAGGTGGATGCAAATCACTTTACAGTAACATTGAAAAACGAATAATATAAAATCACAANTTATTGACACGAATTATTTTGTATCGAATGGAATCACATTCGGCATGATCTCTTCTAAAATATAAACATTGATCTGATATTTTTCTTTTCCATCTGTGTATTCGCCACGGGGGCAGGGTGGGGTTGAAAACGGTTGGATACAACATAGGCTGAATTGATAAATGAAGACACTACTGCAACGCGGTTAACAAAATATAAACATAACCAAGAATCAGGTTAACGGAAATTTTGAAAACTTCGCGATGCTTACTACCATACAAAATGACTCCGGGAATGGAGTTGGTAACTTTATGGATTCTGTTGTATCATTCGCCGACCAACAAAAGTGATTCCAAGTAAAATAATAAAGCATTTTCGTGAAATCCTATTTCACTTTGTCTTCTAACTACCTACAGCAGATGCTGTCTGAATTTGAAGCGGTGAGCTTACGCAGAATGTACAGAAAAGATATTTCCCACGCAGATTGAACTCAATACATGTAGAACCCTAATACCGGTTTTGAAAGCAGTTTAGAAACCAACGGTTGGGGTTAGGAACAAAATCCAGATTACCTTCACTGTGCCAATTTATTCTTCTCATTAGTTTGTGAAAAGCAAAATACCTAGCCCCCAAATGCTGATGCTGAAATAACGTAAATTCGAATGCAGATGGTGATGCAACAAATGATAGGAAAATGAGTAATTGTTTCATGAAAAACCCCCCAAGGTTTTCCACCAGTTTTATATTCCTAGTGTAGAATCTAAACCTAGGTAACATTGTGTAGTGGTCCTTTGATTCCATACGCCTAGTATGTAGTTAATAACACCTAAGCCCTAGCCAGAACTGTGAATCTGTAATTTATTTCAAATAAAGCATATCGAGTCTCCCTAAAATGAACATTAGTGAAGTACAAACTTATCTGAAATCCTAGCAACAGTCTATAGAAGAATCATTCAAATACCACGACTAATTCTAGCAGTTTGCATGAAATGATGATTATCTCGTCAAAAAATTTATTGCTTGTGTACAAAGGATGCGCACGTTTCCTCCAACCCCATCGGACCGTTGAGCTGTCTTGATATTATCTCTATTTGTTTTCCTTGTGAATGTTCTCGACATTCAAGGAATATTGGCCGAGTAACCACCGTTTTGCGATCGGTTCAGCCTGAAGAAATTTGCTGTTTCATGTCATACGAAAAGCGAAGAAGCCGTTCCATCACAGATGAATAAAACATGATGACTGCGGACATTTGAGATATCTACCCAGCTATGAATCCGCACGGTTTTCGGTAATATGCTGATAAAACACATGAAAATAGACGCACCTCGCGTGAGCTGTAACTGTTTTGGCTGCGACATAATTATCCGCTTTCATTAGGTGTGTGGTGAAATAGATACCCCGACTATCCGGTACTATCCTTGCACCAGATGTGAGAAGATAATCGATCACCTGGGCATTCTTGAACAAGGCAGCAAAATGCAATGCGGTCATCTGTCAGACAGGATCAAGGTAGGAAAACGGGGTGGAAATGGGATAGAGAGCAGAGTTCATTGAACTTTAAGAAAGCATTTTCAAACAGGGTTTTGACAAGTACGTCTGAAGGCTCAGTTGAGCATTGCAGATTTTGGTTCACCAACTCTCCATCGAGAAGTGTGAATGACACGCGATACACAGACGGTAAAGGCACACTGATATTTCGGCGATAGGCCCCATCGGACCCTCGCACGCATTACCAATGCGTAGTGTTCTAACAAACACTGGATGAGCGATTAGTCTATTTTGACTGGATCTACGCATCACAGTGCTAGTGTTCAGTGAGCGCTAGGTTTTATTACACGCGTTTGGTGGGATGTACAATAAAAGGGGTGATACCTACAGGTATGAAGCGGGGATTAAGCTCAAAACTGAGTCATGGGACTTGGGTTAGACCATTTGGATAGGCGAACTATGGAGCCGGGAGACGGTAAAGCTGGTTGACGGTGGTATGATTCCGATCTAGGACCTTCAAGCCCAAACATGCAAGTGACTGCGAGTTGAAACTTTGCAGAACCGCTACAACTCTTGTGTTTAGCCTTTAAATGGTGAAGTTCTTTATGGTGTACATTTGCAGTGATATTCATTGACGCATTCACCTTCGCAGTTAAAGCATAGACACATACGCATGCATCAATCGTTGATGAACTATGAGAATACGTGCTTGTATAACGGAGCTTGTTTCAAGCTACGCAGAAATCTTCACTAAAGAACTGTAATCTTTAACTCGTGGTTGTCTACAGGAACGCAGCTGAGAAATCGACTTGAGTCATTTGAGAATTTCACTACTTGGTGCACGAGAACTCCAAATCCGAAACCATTTGATCAGATGGACTTCGATATATGATAAAATTTTAATGGTTTTTATTAAATCCAAAATAATAGAAACGATATTAAATACGCTACAGACGTTCGAAGCAATTTTTATCTTCACAAAATTCCTCAATTTCAATCATTTGCAATATTATTTGCTCTTGAATACCATCAATGTCTTTCTGGTCACCTGCTTCAAAGCCTTGTACATAACCGAACGGGTTTGACAGCATTAGTTGGGAGGAGTTAAATATTTTGGTTGTCAAGTTATCAATTGTTTTTGTAATACAGATATGTCGTCAGACTCAGCTTGTTTGTCTCGGGAGTGATTCCGTACGCAGAGGAAGCTCGTTCTACTTACCCCTCGATAATTGGTCTCATTCAAAAGGCTCGGATGCGTGCTCAGTAAAGCTAAACACGTTTCAGCATTGCCTTCCATTGCAGCATAGTGTAGGGGCGTGTTACCCTCGTGGCATCTAAAGTTGCAGACAATTAAAAAAATTGTATGTTCAGACAATGAGCTCTTCAAACTGATAGCGTGGCGTTTTCATATACCATTTGCAAAGCAAAACGTGGTCACTCTTAAATTCACAATATTCATCGACAGTAACTACTTTGAATGTTTTTATGGAACCAACAAACTGTATGTTATGAAGTATCAACCTAAAGGTTGATCAGATGAGACTACTGTGTCAACTAGTGATTGCCATATGTTGAGAATCAAGGTGACAGACTGTATTCGGAATAGGAATCGAAATCGAATAGCGCAAACTCGGAATCGGACTGAAAACCCACTGAATAACGCAAAGTCAGGTAGAACCAAGACAGTTAATTTTATTCAAAAAAATCATGCAAATATATATCACAAGCATTAAACAACCATTGGTTGATTCTACAATATCTAATCGACAAGAATACTGTTTGTTTGTTTGTCTTCTTGTATTCAGCCACTCCGGTTGGTGCCAATTGAGACCACAGGATTGGTCGATAATTCCGTTTAATGATTGGTTACCTGGAAGCTGTACCGTGGTGCGCGCGTACTCGTTACACGATCACTGCACAGATGTAACTCAGTTACATTTAAAATAACTAAGACCATTGTATCGTCTGTGAATCAGGCGAAGAAAGTCGACCGTTTCGTTTTGACCTTTTGCTTGTTGTGAAAGACGCATTTGGTCTGATTAAACTTTCCAGTTTCGAGTTTTACGGGGTAAATGACGAACATCAATAACCAATAATCAGTTAAATTTGAGCGACAGTTACTAGATTCACAACTTTTTGGTCCAGTTCCATTGCGTTCTTCTAAAATGGACCTGTCAGAATAGTGATTTTGTATCAAAGATCATTCCACATCTTTTCAGGCATACCTCATCTGGTTAAAGTTAAAATCTAAAGGCACAATCTGAATTCGAGTTCTCAAGTAACGAAACAAAACGAGAAACCTGAATTGTTTTCAGTAAGCCAAAATTATATCAACTCATCTACTGAGTACAGTATTAACTGGTTAGTACAGGAATAAAACTACATCTATTCGACGCTTCGATCTCGGAGTATGAAGGGTAGATTAGCCTGTAACTGTAAGTTGATTGCATATCGGGATTATATTATTTTGCGTTCAGGGATTGCCTGACCGAATCATGAAAACATAACTGCGTACGAGTAAACTGAAACGGGTATATTACACGACAAAGTATTGTGTATGAAACAAATCGTGGTTACCTAACGCAGTTTTTCATGCTCCATGGCAACCTCAAACAGGTTTTAAGAGGTAGTTTTCATGGTTGTGTACTTACCGTCGAATAAGACAACCTTTTCTCAAAAACAACTCTACCACTCGATGAAATCCGTACTTTGCTGCAATATCCAGAGGTAGCCTGCCTTCTTGGTCTCCTCTACCTAGTGCACGTGTTCCGTCTTTCGATTCCAATATTAGGCGACAAATTTCATAGCGACCAAATTGTGCCGCGGTGTGAAGTGCGTTGCTTCGTTCAATATCAGTTGCCAACACGTTCCCGCCGAAACGTAGTCCAATTTGAATGGCTACCACTAGGCCAAGACGAGCTGCGATATGCATGAACGAGCATCCCCAGTTATCCTGGTGATTGATCATCTCCGTGAGCTTCCCTGTCTGTCACAGTGTTAAAAAAATGAAAAGGATATGAAGACAAGACATGCTATTTTCACTGTCGGAAGTGGGACATATTGATCCATTTTTTTCCTTACTCTATCTTAGAGTTTTCATACCGATTGTGCACCACATTTCCATCAGTTGATGCCACAGAATACTTCAAAGGTCATTTTAGAAACCGACTTTTTGCGCATAGTTTGTTTTTATCAATTATAATGACGTTGTTCTGGCGGTG
This sequence comes from Echinostoma caproni, assembly GCA_900618425.1. Lineage (NCBI taxonomy): Eukaryota > Metazoa > Platyhelminthes > Trematoda > Plagiorchiida > Echinostomatidae > Echinostoma > Echinostoma caproni. The sequence continues at coordinate 15,487 of UZAN01039545.1, forward strand.
ATATCCAAGTGGTTGGGGTATCATTAAAATAGCGATCCAGAAGTCCCGGATTCGAACCGCTCCACCGCTGCCCATCTTTCCTGTTTCAGTTTTTTCACAATCAACCTTTGTATGACAGCGGCCCCCTTCCTGAAACTTGACTGTACATTTGTTAATTCAATAAATAAAAATGAAAATAAAATGCATTCTTACAATAAAGTAGCTGTAAATGTCTTCAGAATAGAAAAATGATTTTGTTTTCTAGTAAATGCATAGATTGTAATAATATGCAATGAAATAAACAAAAAATTGTGGCGTGAACGTAGCGGTGATTAGGACCACTATTTGAGGTATTATGTGTTCGGGTCCGAACACAGCTGTTTAATTTACCCCATTTTCCATGACCCTTAAAGCAGCTTTTTGATTGGTCACTTCTCTATCGCGGAAAAATGATTATTTATTTATATATTCAATAAAACGAACTGAAAAATATAAAATTAAAAACATCATCCAGTGACATTGTAACGAGAAGGCGAGCTGGCTGGGAAAACGTTTATTGATCCAATTCAGAAACAAACAGTGTATGCGTTCGACTATATACAGTCAATTATCAACCGCGCGGCGGGATGATTCATGCCTCTTTCTGTGGGTCATTCCTTGTTGGTTTTGGTCCGTACTTGGCACGTACGTTGCCTCTTCTTCCGCGTGCCATTCCGACTGGTTTGACCCGATCGCGGCGCGAGATGCGTTGATCGACAGCTTCAACGTTGTGGCATTCGGTGGGTATCTTTCCCGTTAACTGCGGATTGTCTGTCGGGCTGTAGTCATCGATTCCCTCGTTTCGGGTGGCAGTCAACATTGTCTCGCGAGGCACTTCCCGCCGCTACGTCTGCGCGTCTGGTCGGATGAGCCCCATTCTTGATTCGGTCGCTCGTCAGGACTCTCTTTGTACTGCCTTCCATCACAACATGTTAGAACTGGAACGACGAGCATACACCGGTAAATCTTGTCCACCTCATTTAGTCAGATTCTGAACGCGCAAATGCTGAAATCAGTTTCACTAATGCAGTAGTTAGCATTCGCGTAGATCTCTGCGTAGCTTAAATCAAGCTCTGGTATATAAGCGCATATGCGCATACCCTCCGACCGTGCACACGCTTGTTCCTCTATGCGTTGAGTACAGAGCGCAGATAACAGTGAGATGTTCTGGAGACAGCCTATATAGTGCGTGGTTGACACAGTTAATCAATACTGGGCGGAGGTGACTGTTACAGAACGTCACAGAACGACAAGTCAGTCGCGGTCCGAAAACAGCGGTCCACTTTGCTATTGAATGTTACGATAGGCCCATGAGCGCACATGCATGAACACACCCACAGACTGGTCGATGAAATGACCTTTAGGATCTCGTGATACTATGCTGTTGTCCCTTCTCGAGCATAACTACCCATCACCGAACTCTGGTTGCTTTAGGGGTTGTGTAACTAAGCTGTCAAATGGGTTGATCTGGTTGACTGAGGCGCGAAGTTTTCCTTCGTAGCCTCGGGTGATAAGTTGGGATCACTAAACTGCCTCATTGGGGTCAGGAGCCCGCAATGAGCAAAATGGACAGGCCCTTACGATCAGTAATAAAGAGTTTAATAACGGTACTACCATTGATAGTTGACTGTTTGGAGGGAAACTTGTGTACAAAAGCCGGGATCTTTTACCCTGAATCGGTTTTGCTTTAGACGAGAATGAACCAACGCCACGACGACTGACCTCAGTCGGTTGGATAAGAAATGCGAGTTGTGATACGATGGATAGATAAACCGTTTGCGATGACCAGGCGTGTGTGACGATATGGATCGTTGGGTAGGCTGTGACGGCTCAGGTCATGAAAATTTCTGTTCGCAAAATTCTGCTGAGTCTGTGACTATCTTGACCGTCATCGAGATTATTCGTGATGCGGTGTGGGTGGGTGCAGGGTGGATGGCAGGGTCGCTTAAGCCCTTGCACAAATGTTTTTGAGTACACAGCGGCGGTTGTGCACACAAATTGTCACCGCTTATGCTGTGTCTAGTATCTGACGCCGAATATGTCACAACAGTCGCCCACGAAGGAAGGGAGGGGTATCCGGGAGCCTTCGGCCAGGTTCTCAGTGTGATTTGTTTCAGCTACGTGTGAAACCATTGCACTAGTGAGTGACTTAATAGTTCCGGTGTTCAGCCACACCGGGTGGTGATCACGAATCCGTTGGGACCATCGACTAACCGTGCGGCCTATGAACGTTGTTCCACAGGTACACGTAAATGAGTATACACAGAATGAAACCCCAGAGTCAGAAACTTTGTCCATTAGTCACAAACACACAATTGACTTGGATGTGAACAACCTACGAAGCTTGGCTGCATAGAAAGTCTTATCGATTGCGTCGGACAATCTTCTTTGTATGATTTCAGCTGATAGACACCCCTTGAACTAGAATTATTCGTGAATTCCCTTGAAAGTGTGTTACCATATAAAAAGAGAAGCGATCCTGATTACCGACAATGTTTTTTTAACCTGCGCTACACAGTGCGAGGAAAACAAAATTAACAAGTAAAGCAATGGTATATTTGAAATTCATTCTCGCGAAATCAAAAAATAATAATAGTTTCAAGTGTGTTAATGCAGACGAGAAGGACGCTTGAGTAGTATATTGGGTGAACTTACCTTCATCAAAGTGGGCACAGTATCTCGAGCTGTGCCGGTACCGCCAAACAGAAGCAGCATCACCAGATTTCGTCCATTCTTATCGGCCTTCATGACATCGGCTCCCAATTGTATTAGTCGTATACAGGCCTGAATCGCACCTTTGATGGCGGACAAGAGCAGGGGGGTAAGACCTTCTTTGTCTGCTCTGTCTAGATCAGCACCCTTGGTTTGGGATAAGATAGATAAGCTTGAGAGTAGAATTATAAACACTGCTGTGATTTGGGGCTTCATAAACCATGCTTGACTGTATGGCGCATTTATTTAGTGATGATTGAGAATCCTGAGCTCAAATGATCCGATTTTGATGGATTTTTACAAAAACAAAGCTTTTGCTATACACTATTGTAACCAGGTATATTCTAAGAGGGGTAGATCATAGAATCAAAATCAATCTCCGTTTTTTCTCTACTGTTTTCAGTTTTAGACGTGCTGGCGTAAATTTCAATTTTGCGGCATCAGTTTACCATGATTCAGTACTAATTTACTGCTCAGTTAGTACCAGGACATTTAAATGGATAGATTGAAATAATGAACGAAATTCGGTTGAGGGAGAATGATTGCAATGACACATTGGGACCGTAATGGAAACTCCCTCTACTGCCTTGTGGTACGTGGGGCCTTTTTAATTGGCTGTGGCAAGTTGCACATGTTCGGCCTAGACTTTGAGGGAGCCGAGTTCTTTTCCAGGTATATTTTCGCATATGGTATGGGCGTTTTCTTCGACAGCCTCCGTCGCGATTCGGCTTTATTAGATACCCTTTTCAACGAGGGAAATAACTGCAACTTTACACCGGAGATCGGGTGAGTGATCTTAGTCGAAGTTGTGCACTACAGCAATTGGAGAACACAATATTTCTTAAGCTAATCGTTCGTAACAGCTTCAGTTCGAGAGCACGTCGTGGTGCCACTTTTGGCATTCATCATAGCGTAATGCTATTTTCTTGGGGTCTAAAATATTGCAACAAGCTACACACATGTTCCTGCTTAGGCCACCTTTCTGAGACATCGTCGGTGTAATTGGTCCAAGTTAGAATGTGTGCATACTACAAAGTATAATCCGAAAACGCAAGCGGAATAACCAGATGAAATTGTTCTATTTACTGAACAGATCTTTATAACAACCAAAGACAAGGTTGTAGCGCATCGGTGAGTGAGTGAGTGATAATTGGACACTATTGACAAGAGAACAATAATGGTCGAGTTTGTGAACTCTAACCAAGTTGATACTAGATCCAAAAACAGAAATTGACGGAATCCACAAAGTGATCTTAAAACTGATTCCCACTCCTTACAGTGTCACATTCAGAGTTTCATTGAAGTTCAGTCAATTTATTTGGTGATTCCGGTAAACAGATCTGGCAAATGATATACGTTCAACCTCTAAACTTTTCAGGTAAAACGGCGATGGAGATACCCGGAAAGTAGGTGAAGAAAACGGGTGGTCTTTTTACAGTTAAAGGCCTCTATGAAAAACGATATTGTTCTCAGTCACACCTCAGGGGCCCTCAAGTTTGAGGTTTTCCTTTCATCGGTAGGGATTACTTTTCAATTTAGAGCTTAAGATATTGAGAAGGAATAGAACGAATGGTACAGAATGAAACCAGATAACGAACAAATTGCCGTTCAAGTTCCATCCACATCATAGCAATATTGAGAGAAGACAGGATAGAACCGTTCTATCAAACGACCCATAACTCAAATCTCAGTGCGATAGAAAACACACGGAGATTCTGGCCAAAAGCCCACTTTGAAATGTGAGTGTCTTCGAATGGAAGGGTGGGCTTGAGACCGTCGAATCAAAAGTGGCTGTCTATCGACAACAGGATGTTTCAGAATCTCATCGCATAAGTTATGTTCCTAATGCTTACCAAGGGTCTCAAATGGGACGATCGTTCTAGGTTTTACTCACCTGATTCATTTGAATTTATTCTCACATTGGAGAGGAGGTAAGGTTTTTCTCTCTGGGTTAATAATTATTTTACCGGACTACTGTATCAACACATGAAAGTGATAGTCACGGTTCACCCACTGGCGGAGATACCGTGAAACTTTCAGGGGAAGAAAGAAAGGGGGGGGGGAGATATTGCAAATTTTTATTCGGGTGTATTATTACCCGTGTGCTAGTGGACGCTTATATGGATAATCAAGCCAAACCTCAGTTTACCGTTTTCTCCTTCTAAGTTCTTTAATCAATTACTCGCACCACCTATCACAAACAAAAACACTAAGGTCTAAAGTTTATTGGGGGAGGTATTTGTTATTGATTTGAACTGACTACTCTTTGGACTTCACGTTCACTGAGTCAGTTGGTAGTAGGTTTGTACCAAGGTAACCCGTGACCTGCATGGAAGTCCTGACTTGGTGGTAGGCTTTCAATAGGAGTTAACACATACTCCACTGTGTCTCCCTTTCGTTGCTGTCGGGCTAATTTGAGCCGATTGGTTATCTCTGGAGACGACACCTAAACAAACATGAATTAGCAGTTTGGTTCAGCCTTGGCATGAGCTAGTTTGCAGATTGGTAACACACGCGTCTTCTATGCGATGGATCTGGAGTTCAAATCCCGTACGGGGCGGTGGATATGCACTACCGATGGGATCTAATGAGAGCGAAAATCGAGTGTAATGCTTCCGAGTGTATCGTTTGACCGGGTCAACTGAGGATCGCGTTCGAAGGTGAAGTTTGAAGGATAGTCAGTTAAAATCAATATCAATTATCTCACATAACTACTCACAAGTAATTGTGAAATAAATGCGATTATTTGTTATTAAAATAAATCCGGGTTGTATTCTCCCTCACCCTAAAACAACTACTTTTGCCGTTAAGCAAAACATACATCTTTCACTTCGGTTTCTATGCTTTCCGATATGAGTGTCACTCAAATCGATTTTACGAATCACGAGTTCTTTACCGTTTGCTACTCAAGTTGTCCAAGTGTCATTTCAGAATGTCGGGGAATCATTTCAAACTGCTTCGCGATCATTTCAAGCCGTCCCGTTAACTTCAGCAGAGCTGTCAAGTCCATATACTGTTCAAGCCCACAACTGTGTTTGGATGGCCCCAAGCAGCACAGATTTATCAACCGGAGATGCTTACGAGGAGTGCCACGGTCATACACACCCCGAATCCCATGGTGCACCGAAGCCAACATCAATCAGAATATATGAAAAATATATATGTAATGATATTAAATGCGGTGGAAATGTTTGTGATAACCGAAAACAGCACTGGACAATTGTTTTGTTCTGCTTGGGAATTGTCAGCAGTGTGTAGTTTTTGTATCCCCGTCAGGACTATAGCCGCGAAAATTCGGGTCGAGACTTCAAACCCTTACTCCTGAGCTACAATCAAATCTCGATACTCTCTCTATACGGCGTCCCCCAGAAATGAAATACGGAGATATAGCGGATTCCTTCTCAAAGGTCCATAGCTTTGATGAATTTCTTAGAGGGTGTTTGCATTTTCTGTGATGTTCGGCTAGCCGGCTTCTTTAGTTATCGACTTTTTTGGCCAACGTACGTGGCTGTGCAATGTTCAAAACTTCAAAATCAACGTGGCCACGTTGTTATTCTCAGGGCGACCTCCTTATGTCTGAAATCCACCCTTTTTACTTATAAAAGGAACTCTATACTAACAAACCGATGGAGTAGGTTCTTCAATCTCACTCAGTGTAGCAAACATTTTTATGGAGAATTTTGAAGAGGGAATACTTAAATCTAAGCCATCACCACCAAGAATCTGATATATATATATATATATGTAGCAGTTCGGAATATACGGTCAAAATAGTCATTTTCATAGTTCGGTATTTGAAGGGTCAAAAATGAGCTACTGCTGCTTCTATGGGGGCAAAAGAAAAGGAAAATATAAACTGCAAGCAGCACTGGAAGTGGATATGAATCCGGAAGGCAATGGTGCACGTTTTGTAGGTTTTTCCGGGCTCTTCAGAAGCTTGAAAATTGCAATCCTTAACGTTTGATTATCATTTACTATACAGATGGAAAACAATGTTTGCCTTCTTCCACTGAAGTGATTGATTGGATTGTGTGTATTACCACGTACAGAGATAACAAATCCAAGCAAGCTATGTGGTTACCACCGAATAAATCGCTTTCCATCCTTGTACGGTCAGTCGGAATAACATGATAATGCACTTCGCGAGGCTCAAGAAACATCCTGTATTTCACATCGTTCTCAAGTAATGCACTTACCAGTTCAATCAGGTAATCGATAATGTCCGGATGATTACCCAGAGAGGCCTGATGCAGCGCAGTTCTTCCATCCTGATCGACACAATGTATGAGTTTTGATGCCAATTTCGGTTGGTAGTTCAGCAACAATTTCACGCAATCCAGGTCACCTCGGGAGCAAGCAAAATGTACCGCAGTATGGCCACCTTTATCAGTGGACAGAAGGTTTGCTCCTCGATCAAGGCAAATCTACAATCCGGAAACCCGGGGTAACTATTTAATCATAGACTAGAGAAACGGGAATAACTGGAAGACGTTTTATGTCATTCAGTCAATTATCAGGACCCGGTTACAACGGATTCAGAAGCATTAACTGGGCTGATTGAGAAAAGGCTAACAAAGATCATTCGTAGCACAGTTGCGGAGCATAACGTAGATGTCAAAGTGTTATTTAGGGTCCTCTATGGAACTCCAGTAAAATTGTGGAACCAAATGAGGCAAATTATGCTATGTACTGCTGAAGCGATAGCCTCTCCGATCAACCACCCTGGGCTGTGTAAATAAATTGAGGATTATCAAAACGTTGAGGGTACTAAGGCCCAACAATACGACGCATTCAGTCAGTGTTCAGAAAATCAAATGATGTTTGAGTGGTCATTATCGTGGTATTTCATTTCAACAAGTGATCACAACTGTGCAACCTTTCCCTCACAATCACCCAATCCATTTTGTGAATCCTGACACATTTTGCCACCTTGTGTGTATACTTAAAATCAGACGGGAAATGAATGAACCACGAATTGAAAGACTGATTGTGGTTTAAACCAAATCTTGTGCATCATCATTTGATTGTTTTACACAGTTTCTATCTGTGAACTCCAGGAAAAATCTCGATATCCTTTTAAATCAGATCTGCAAGATGCTGATAAATCAGTGGAACTGGTCCACAACATTGTACCTTATTTTGTATTGATAATGTATGATAATTCTTAATGAACCTGTAAAGATGGATTGCACGACTTCTTTTGCTTATCTATTCAGTAATACTGCACTTGGGGGTTTAGCTTTCACCAGGGATGTCAACTTCTTCGCACTTGTCTAGAGACAATAAAAGTTCCAAAATGTGTGCATGCTGTGGAACACGGCCGTTCCGAGCATCGATCTGTATTCTCTACTCGTGGGAACTTCCTGCGACCCTTGTTTCGTCCTATTATTGTGCCCCCAATGCACGACCAATCTCCTCACAAGGGTAATCACAACAGTCGTTCGTAGATATGACAGATTTCGATGGCGCTTCCGCTCCCTTGGCTGTATACTCACCAGTGTATGAACCGAATGTTTTGAACTCGCACTCTTTGGTTTACTAATTTGACCACGAGAGTGATCAAGTTTAGTATTGTTTCGTGAAGCTTAAAAATCATGCACAGGATACATGTTCTGAGGAATTTCTTCAGCAGGGTGCTTACGGACTGTACTGTATCAGTTTCCAAGCTCTACCACCGATTAGGCTCCACGGGTATTCTTCATATTCAGTGTGTTCAGATACGATTAGGTGTTACCAAGCGTATAAGGATATATGTATGGCACAAAAGTAGTTGATAGGGGATAGTACTTTACTCACTTATCTACGGTTCTCCAACCCAAGATAAAATTACTGTGCTAAGACGAAACGTTTTTACAAAACAAACCATCTCCAGCGACGTTGGCTGCATCCGGCCATCAACGATGTAGTTTTCCTTCTTCTGGTTGATCCCGAGTAGACGTGTATCGCGTACGCTCCTCATTTTCAATTTACTATGAACAGTACTCTGATGGTGCTCGCATAACGAAAGATGCTAGCAACCGGCTGACAAAATCACACTTACACCATTCCCTCCAACGCTATTTACAGCGAATCAACCCATGATTCCAGAACGACAGGACCATTACGTAGCCGAGTGGTCGAATATAGTCTAGAGTTCCGCTCTACAAGAAGTACACGGAATAGGATACAATCAACCATAGATTGATAACAACCAAAAATAAATCCGACCAACTCGTCTATCTATTAACGAACACTTACGCCATCAAGCTGACCACGAAAGATCTCCCTCCACGTTGATTTGCTAGTCAAAAACAAAGTTACTTTCCAAACCATAGGATTCAGTGGATAAAACCCAACCTACAAACTGGATCCCATTTCTCTCTTGCTATGATTTGTTGATCGAACGTTACTTTCATTCAAAGGTTAGAAATGCACGCGCACCTGGATGATGGCAATCCCCTGTTATAGGTTGCTGTCACCTTTTTCAGCACCATTTGAGCGTTCCGATGTTTTCTGGACGCTTAAGGGAATATAATTGCGATGGAACTCATTGTTATAACCGATAAAGAGCAATAAACAGGTGTTTCGTCCTGTCAGCAGCGCATGAGTCTCTGATAGGACTCGATCATCAAGAGCCGTACCTAGTGCCTGTGAAAAACCTCAGGTTAATTCAAAAATTCACCATCTCAATGGACTAGGTAATCGTGACGAATTACCATGAATTACAATTCACCAATATCATTTATATTGGTTTCAGACCATATAATATTATGAATAGCATGTAAACGTATTACTGTAATGAACTATAATTTATTCTGAGGGTCGAAAACTAATTATTCAACGAATTCTATACCTTAAAACTTGCTGTACTCCTCTGAATAAAGTGCCACCTTCAGTGTCTGGCATAAGTTTTATGAAGGTGATTGCAAATATTGTTTCCTCCAGGCCAGTTAAAACAAGTTCAGTCATTATCTTAACTGTTAAAATTTAGCCCCCATGCTCAACTCATTCAGTCTCCTCGGATACACGAAGAAATATACAATAAATAAATATAAGTTGCATTCAGCTCTTCTGCAATCACATGGAGTGGGTAACAAAGAAATTTAAGCCCGGCGAATGACTCGGTCTTCAAATTTCACCTTGCAACAATTGATAGTACTGTTTGATTACGACCGCCTAGAATAAAGCAATTCGGACATACCTCAACTAGTGTGAGATTTCCGGAATTCACGGCCATGTGAATCGGGGCAAAACCCTCTCCATCGACCAGATTGATCAAACGTTGCATATCGATCGTCGAGGACACATCGTTAGACCGGATCGAGTTGCGTGAGTTGACATCCGTACTCGCGCTCTTGTCTTCCGGATGAATCCAACGGACAAAAATGCTACTTTTTCTCTCATTTGGGGTTTTCAAAGACAGATACTCGGTTGGAACCAAAGCATTGAGCATCATATGTTGACTGTGCTGTGTTTTCTCGTATTCGAATAGAAGTTGAACACATTCAATCGAAACTTGGAAAACTGCCACATGCATCGCGTAGCTACCCGATTCATCCTTTTGGTAGATATCCGCACCGTATTCCAACTGCATAAGTGCAAATCAAGTGGGATGTGTTCCATTTAATATTTCTTAGCTTATCTCTGAAAAATTTCAAAACTGATTTCAAAAATCGTTGTGCAACCCAGCTTTGAAATGATCAGATCTCTGGGTGGAATCGGGGAATGACTTTGACGACGACTATAGGGAAGATGTTTACAACTCAACTAACTGGAAACGAATGCCCACGAGGCCGTTTAATGAATGATGATGGTTGTTCAGTAAGGATCAACGCTGCATCGGTCCGGAACCATGTTTTCAAACATCATCACCACCACCAAAGGTTACTCTTTCCAGCAATTTGTGTTCTCTGGCAGCCTCCCTGATGGAAAGCTCTCTCTTCCTAGAGAGTGGTCATATCATTACATACACCATAAGGAAAGAATTAATTGTAGAATCTAAAGTACAGAAAGTCTTGTGAATAACACAACTCTGTTGAAAAGAAGTTATGTGTTGCTCAACGGTTCGGCCAATTTGGGTGGTCTTTGTCATGGACATGCGAGTGGGTAAATGAATGAATTGTTGAGCATTACATAACTTCTGCTCAACAACCTTGTGCTGCACGCAAGATATTGTGGATTTTATTAAATGTCAATGATAAAGAACTCATCGACTTCCTAAATTTTGTCACAACGTCTGGGACGATAATGAATAGCTTTCGCTGTTAAACAGTACTATCGCAGTGCTCTACGTGTCCCGGTACGGGACGTTTTTTAATGACTGAACTTGTGGAAAGGTAATATGTTAATTCCCCATGTGGTACAAGATCACTCTGTGGTGTTCAAATGAGGTGGTCCATTATATATATAAACATAATTTACGCGGTCATTTAAATCTTACCAATAATTCAAGACACTGATAACTGTTTGACATGCAGCAGTAGTGTAGCGGAGTTGAGCCCCGTTCATCGGTTGTGTTCACACTAACCTTAGTCCATGTAAGGATAGTCTGAATAAAGAAGAAAGGTGAGGGTAATATAGGGAAATGCATTGAATGAGTGTACAGATCCAGTGCTTTTGCGCTTAGATAATCCGGGATTAGTTTACATTGCACTGGGTAAAGTGAAATTCGGGCGTACATAAAAGAAACCAGCTGGATTGAAGGGGCGCAAACGGGGAAGGGACAGTATAACTGAGAATTAGGCATTTTAAAAAAATTTACAAATTTGGGTGAAAAAACAACAAATGATCAATCAGATCGAAACAGAAACTGTCATGAGATCGATTAATTCTTCAAAATGTCCGTGCTAGTTATGGTTTCAGGCAGAACAAACAGAAAACAATAACCTAAGATTGAAATCTGTCAATTTGTTGTGAGATAACTATTTTCCTGAGGGACTTGGATGCTTTTGGAGGCTTTGCGTTTACAATGGATGCCCAAAAACGTGATTCAACTCAATGATTTTAACGCAGTTGCTGGCGTCGAACAGAAGTCAAGTGATCACGACCACGCCACACAATGTCGTTTTAATTGGAAACATAATACCATTTATCACAAATTACAGAAAACGTCCGCAAACATTTCATTTATTCTGAATGCTCCAAGTCGTTTTCATGCCTCGCTACACGTGCACAGCGCTGTCAAGGTGATCATCTATTCCAGCAGACAAACCAGCAATTAGAACAAAAACACAAAAACAGTACAAGCACTCACGGACCCATCTTCACGTGGAAGAGGGATGGATAAAATTAAGCTAAAGCGGTGTTCGGGGGGAGGGGTGAGTGGGCGTGTTGCGCAGCAACGTTTCTCAGCTTAGAGAGAGTTACTGGCCCTTTTAGCTGGCCGCTTCACCCTTAGTAATTAGTATACCTGGGTGGAAACCGTTTCTGGTCAGAGCATTTGTCAATTTTCGTGCATACATGATGGATAATTTGTAGCATGCATCGATATAACCGTTTTGCTATTATGAACTAGGATTTCAAGTGGTACTGAAGCTGATCAATAATAGCGATATGCATAGGGAATTCTTGCTGCAGTTCTTATTCATTTCACAGATTCATGCGTATGAAAACGAACTGGAATCACAATCGGAACATTAGAAGGTAACTCCTAAGGATCACAATGGTGTTTGTTAGATTAATCAATCAGCCATCAGGAATTATCCATTTGATGATTTTTATTGATCAAACTCTCCAGCGGACTACATCAGAAGCTGAATTATTTACCGCTAAAGGTGCATTGGTTTTCTGAAACCAATAAAGAATCCCGGTAACTAGAAATAGATGATGAACAAACTCTCTCCCACTCTCTTCCGCTGATGCGAACGGTTACTGGAAAACCGTTAAAATCCACAATCGCATAACAGATGCACGTTTAAGATTATGAAATGTTATGTAAAGAGAAAACGACGAAAAGTGGAGGAGTGCGGTTTCTGCATCGTCTTCATGACTGATGTGGCGAAAACTTGAAACTGACTGCGTATGGCACTGACATCTAATTCAGTTATTAATAACTGAACGAAATAGAGTATCAATCGGAACGTATGGGATTGGGGAAATTGTTCACAGTGTAATCACGCTCGGCAATATTCTATCAGTTCAACTAATCCACACATTTTCTTCTTTTTTTGATGTAGATGCGGTTGAGAGTTACTGGTATTCAAATCATTTCTATCAATTGATCTGGCTACATTTGCTAGACCAAGGGTACAACACAGTGCGACAAGATTTTGTTAATAGGAATGAAGTCACCTTGGGTGTCGCACATTAATGAAACTACATCATTAATCCATTGACCCAATGTCGATGTGTGAGAGCGCCAAACAGCCCTCGATTCAGGTCTGTCTGATATCGGTATCGAAAGATAGTAGGAGGTTGGTGATTAGTCCGGCAAGATAGGGTATAAAACGGGTGACGCGGGGTGCGCTCAACAAATGTGGAAACCACCGCTTCATCCGCTCTCAACTTAAACGCACAACTTTCTACATTCACTTGGTGGTCTAATCATAAATACCCTGTAATTCCAATATAATGAATCCTTTGAGGTGAATATAACACCGAATGGCTTCTTTGTGCATGCAGGAGACTGAGAAAGCATTTTGCTTGATTCATGGAGGGTACCACTTCACCAACACCCACTGTAAGCGGTCTAGTAAGGATGAGTTCGTTTTGGGAAAAAATATCAAGCATCATAAGGCAGATTAGTACATTCTCACTTTGAGGCCCTCGAGGAAATTTGTTTCACAGGCCAGATGAATCGGTTGGACTCCATGTTTATTCTTACATAGAATTTGTGCACCGTGCTGAAGCAAGAGCTGTAAAATATCCATTTTACTTCTTTGCACGGCCAAATGCACAGCCCGATTTCCATCACCGTCCACCTCGTTCGGATCTGTTAGGGTATCCATGGGGCATAAACAAACGGAAACAGAGAGAATGTTTAACATGTCATACTTAACTTACTTAGCTTAACTTGTCATATGGATAGGGGCTAGAAGTTGAAGATTATTTATGGTGAACCTATGCCAATTGCTGGCATGAGATGTTTTCTATCAACAGAAGGTGACGTGTAGTTGTACGCAGAGAAAGAAATCATAAAACATGCACATCCTGATCGCATTGTTTACCAGTGGAGGCCTGGTTCGCATGTGCTGCTTTCGGAACAGTGGCAACGCTTTTCAACAGATTTGAATATGGGTGTGGTTTGTTGGTTAGGTTGATGGTTTGTGGGGTCTTGTGTTCGCTGAGCTTGGCGTTTAGATCGCAAACGTTTCATCACCAGCCGAGGTGACATCGTCAGTGCGTTGGTAATGATCCCTGTACTTGTCTTTATTTATAGTATTCCTACCTTAGGTTTGACCTTGAGAATTGTTCTCGCTGTTGACCTTGGAGATGGTACTAAATTTGGTAACTTGACCTTTGGTGGTTGCTATAGAGANCCTAAGGTCTCCAATTTATCCACGAAACAGAAGAGGAGTTGACCGGCCCATGACCAGAAACCCCAAATACCATGCACAAAAGAACCTTCAAATTTATTCTGAAGTACGAAAATGTCAAACGATTAACCAATGGAAGAGGTTTGGTACAACTGCTACTAAATTTAGTAACTCTGACAGGTCAAGGTCATAGTCAGAGGTCGACTGACTAAATCTAGTAACCTTGGTGCGCAAAGGTCATCTCTATAGCAACCACCAAAGGTCAAGTTACCAAATTTAGTACCGTCTCCAAGGTCAACAGCGAGAACCATTCTCAAGGTCAAACCTAGGGTAGGAATACTATAAATAAAGACAAGTACAGGGATCATTACCAACGCACTGACGATGTCACCTCGGCTGGTGATGAAACGTTTGCGATCTAAACGCCAAGCTCAGCGAACACAAGACCCCACAAAGTTTCAACGCTGCTTGCAGCAAATGATGGCATTCAATTACAAAGTGAATAGAATGGCTTACTGGTGTGGGCCGTAATCGATACCACAGAGAGTTCACCCACGAAAACACTGTCTCGCTTGATGGTTGGTACACAGCACATCGCAAAAAGCATAAGCAGGCCTATTGGTGTTCATAAAGATTTGGTTTGTATGACATCTAAAAAAGTTAACATTTGTTTCGACCACATGTTGAGAGTTTCTTTGAATACAATCATGTGAGCAATCGGTTACTGTGGCAAAAACGTAGCAATAAAATCCTAAAAAAGACGTCGCATAAGATGTTTATTGTTTAACCTCAACTCATAAACTTTCCTTGTCTTCTGTGTAGTCCCGTGGAACAAAAATAAAGTTCCTCAAACAGTTTCCACCCAAAATAATGTAATGAAATCTTTCACAACAAATCCTGCTACAGGTGATTATACAATGTTAGCTGTCATAGAAAAACAAACAAACTTGTCTGACCTGCTCCACGTGAGAGTAAAATCCGCACCATTTCGTAGCTCCCAACATGCGTGGCATGATGCAAAAGTGTGCTTCCACTGGAATCCTTTGCATGTACAATGCGTGGTGTATCCAAGACCAAATCGAACAGCTGCCCGACGTCATCTGATACAATTGTCTGCCAAGAGTGAAGATGGGACGAGGTTGCACGTCGGGTTGAAACTCATGGACAATTTTGTGTTATCAGATTTATATTGACCAGTTATTATTTCGTTTGGGGAAATAAATTTTGTTCCCAATTCAATTAGGATCCTCGAATGGTTGACTTTTAGTCATTTATTGATATATTTCAAGGTTTGTTTCCTGAAGTGGGGTTATCCATCGAAGTGTAGTGAAATTGCAAAGCAGGAACAAGCAAATCGTGTAAATGATATCAGTGCACCTTAATCGGACTAAATGTAGCTTATTGGTTGGGCAGTCACTCAGTCAGTGAGTTAGTCTGTCTGTCTGTCTGTCTGTCTGTCTGTCTGTCTGTCTGTCTGTCTGTCGGTCGGTCGATCGGTCGGTCGGTCGGTCGGTCGACATAGATCTAAATTTTTTACCTGCTTCACGTTTATTTTGTAAAATGATTCCCTTGAATCTACACGACTGTTTTCTTCACGTGTTTCCCCTCAGATGGACCAATATTGGCCCATGGATTTACTCTGTGTAGTATGTACATTAATATATATTTCGATAGAGAATGCAGGTGTAAAATGAGTTGTGAAATATTTACTGGAACGTTGTGACTGAAACCAGGAGTCATTATCAGACATCAGTAAAATGAACCAATATGTATATGCAAGAGGTCTAACACAACTCCGGCAGCTCAATAACGTTCAGAATAAAAGGCTGAAAGACTGAAAAAATGGCAAAATTTATACATATTGTCCTAGGGGTACTTCGCGGTTTACCCCTGAAAAAAAGTTTACAAGGGCTCCCAAAACACTAACGGACGCAGATCAACTTTCTCAGTCTCCGAAAGCTATGATGAAAGCTGTGAAAAGCTCCGATGGAGAGCTTTAATGATAATCCGTGTTAGCGGACGAACGGTACAATAAACGCTCAAACCTGTACCGTAGATCACATCTAAATTTAAATTCAAAGATCGCGTGCTACCATAATGTTGAACGGAGAACAACTTTGATCCTAGGCTTAAACGGACGTAGCATTCGAAAACAAGTCTGAAAATGTCTATGCTAGTGAGTATTTTAGTTGGAACCCCATAAACAGTGTGAAAACGAACATATTTTAAAACTTTACTCTATGAAACCACTTTCCAGGTTCATAGTGGATTCATCTCTGAAACTAAATTATTCTCATGCACTGGAGTGGTATTTTAAAGAGTGTCGGGAGTATGATGACCAAAGAACAGATGGTGACGTTTGCGGAGCATGAACGCCAGAAATCATCTCATGAAACAAACAAACACTCAAAAGCGTTCGTAATCATAAAAATGATGTTCGTATGGGATCCATGGCACTCTGATATACGGGCAAAATCGCTGAAGTAGGAATATAATTCCCTTATTTTAGTGCTAAATGAATCTCTATTCTGTTTCAGGAAGCTGCCTTCATCTTTGAAGGAATCTCTTTTAATATCCGTTATTCTATTTCAGATCTTCAAACATACCACTAATTTATTCCCTACAAAATATTATTAAACTATTTGTCTTTATTGACAATGTCCTTTACATTGTGTGATATCCCCTGAAACTTCTACTCTGATTGAGGACTGCTGTTGCAAAATGTTACGTGATTACTTGAATTTATGGCCCACTTTCTGCTCGCCAACCTTCTGTGTTTAGGTTTTTATAGATACATTTCCCTCCACGTTTGCAACCGACATGAGGAGCCGTGCTAGCTAGCACATCTATGATCGTCGAAAAAACCTGAACCCAGGCCACTCGTAACGAGACGTATAAAGGACTACAGGAATGCTGAACGTGTGACTACTCTAGGGTGCATTTAGCACCCCTAGATGTCTGAGGAAGGTGACTAAACTAATCCGATATGCTTCCTTGATGGGTCACTGAATGGACGTACCACTTCATTGTTTTGTGTGCACGATCACTAAGTTGTGGGCTCGGGTGTGGAACCTCTAGTCAGTCTGCAAAGCAGAATTGAGCAACAAAATACTAGAATGGTGCACAGCATCGAATGACTAGAAATTACTACGAACAATGATTTTGGTTCTTGTACTCATGGTCATACCCGTAACTTTTCAACTTTTTTTACTTTACGAATACCATTAAGAATATTAGGCTCTGTATTAAACAATTACAATCAATTTGCTTTGAGCAAACTATGCAGAGAACACAGTTTATACCGGATGATATCACTTGCAGGAATACCACAAATTCCTCAAACTAAAAACATATTCTGGATGCAGGAAAAACTCCGAGGATCAGGTATACACTTAAAGGATAAAGTACTACTCAAATAACAAAATTCTTGGGTATATTCAAGTTGTGGGAGCATATTTCTCACTGATTATTGCCTCTATCGCCATCTGAATGCATCCAACGAGTCGGGGTAAAAATAAACTTGATAACCTACGTCATTGTGTTTCCTATACCCGTTATATATACTATTATATTTTCCAAGTGAACTGAACCATATGGGTATTGGTAAACTCCCATTTCATACCTGAAAAGCCAGATTCAAATTGGCTCGGTCATCATTATCTAGCTGCATTGAATGACGTGGCCAAAAGCGATGATATTCCAAGAGACCTTGATGCAATACCGCGTCTTTCAACTTTTTCTTGGCGTTACTCAACTCTCCGGAACCCAAACCATCGACTCGTGATTGTAGACTATGCAACAAATTGATCAGCATATCTCGTGTACGCCAACGTTGCAGTTCGTCTGGCACAATTGTCACAATCTCCGTGGTTTTTGTCTTGTTCCGTTTCGTTTTGAGTTCAAATGAGGATGGAGCGATGGAGAATACCGAAGTCTCGTCGGAATAGGTGTTGGTGTCATCGAACGATGTTTGCTCATACCCGGGAGGAACCTAGAGATAAATTGTGATGCATGACCGATGAATATTCTACTCTGGGTAAATGTAAGGCAAATAATTGTCTTGATGCGTTATGTGCAACGAATGCGGTGCTAGGGTGGTCAGTATGGTTCATATATTTGTGAAAACAATACACTGGACACACAGGCACACAGATTCACTTTGTAAGCCTAAAAAATACCCACTCATACACCTATTTGTTTTAGCATACAGACGTATGTGAAAAAGATATTGTAGTACACCTTTGTGATTTATCTCGTGATCGCACACTCATAATCATCTGTGCGTATTTATGTTACTCACCGTCTTTACCAATGCCGTACTCGTAATCAATGATGCTTCATAAAATGCGCAGCAGATGAAATATATGTTGTGACAGACTTGGTGCACAGGCCATTGTATTTAGTATAGTAACGGTATATTCGTTTGGATAAATGGAAGATGATGTGTGAACTTATGTAACATAAGATTTTGCACTTTTCCCAGGGGTGCTCTTCTTTCACGAGACCTCCAAGCAAGGGCTGAGCTGTGCCTAGCATAAAGACCGCTTCCATGATATTAGACTGAACTTTTGCCATCAAGCTCTAGCCAAAACCCACAATCCTTTAACCTTCACCTACATTCCTTTAGGCAAAACCCGAAATGCTGTGGCCAAGACCGTAGTCCTTTTGTCTTGACGCACGAACTTTAGTCACGCAGTAAACGGATGTTGAAAAAATAAATTTCTACAAATGTTGATGTTGCGAGGCTTGAGAAAGTGTGGGGGTTGCGTGCTGCAACACATGTTGATTGGAAAAGGTTTGACCGATGTGCCCATATCGTCAAACCATTTGACACATCTCGTACAGTTTCAGTGTTTCTGTATAACATGCGATACTCTTCGTAGTGAAAATCACAAGTGTAACCCAAACGATAAGTTGTTTTGTGTTCACATGCCCTGAAATAAGTCAAAAGGTATGTGCTTACCGTTTCGTATACTCACTTTAATTAAACTCTGCGCTTTAGATGTGGATACGTTATCAGGAAGCTATAGACAAAACCCGTAATAAGTAAGCCTCTACCGTGGTAATTATGTTATATGTTGCAGCTTTAATAAACTGATGATAATTATGAGGGTGTAAGTTTACGAGCGGTTTATTATCGTCAGCACGTTTATGTATCCCGTTCCGATGAGTAGAGTTCACTCGTGAATGCAAAATAATGTACGGTTGGAGTTACACTTCAGATTTTCACTTCTAAAAGTATCGCATGTCATACAGAAACACTGAAGCTATACGAGATGGGTCAAAGGATTTGACGATACGGGCATATCGGTTAAACCTTCCCAATTCAACATGTGTTGTAGTATGCAACCCCCACACCTTCCTATTTCTTAATCAAACTTTGCAAAATCAACATTTCTAGAAATTAATTTTTTCAACATCCGTTTACGGTGGCATGACTAGAGTTTGTGCGTCGAGACGTAAGGACTACGGATCTTGGCTAAAGCATTTCGGGTGTTGGTTAAACGAATGTGGGTTTTGGCTAAAACTTGATGGGAAAAGGTGTAGTTCCCTCATGTTAGCAACACATTCTATATCGATATTACTACTAGCCAATCGTCTATCCAGATAAAAGAGTGAGGCTTGGCTAGCTTGCCGAGGGTAGGCCAAAGATGATATCCAGCGCCATCCCCACACAGCTGAAAAATTTTTTATAGACACCAGTCAAACAGTTGGGCATTGTTCTAACTCAGTCCTGATCCGGGAAGACATATTTGTGTGCGCACACTTGTCATCGCGTTGTCCACTAGGATTACCTGTTTGGCCTCTGTGCACAAAAACGTTTGATTCATGCCGTGTACATCGCACCGTCGATATGGTTCGATATATATACGGAACGATCAAAGCTGTCAAGATGGTCTCGTAAATCAGCTGGTAGAATGTGCGTCGTGGACGGTGTTCATGCAGCGGTTTGACTCTCTCTGAGGCTCCTGGTCTCATCACCACTCAAAAATGTAAAGCACAGCTTTTCTAATTTGACTATGACTTCGATTGAGGGAAACATGGAATCTGTGGTTTTCCGTTTCCAACGTATACTGTAAAGTACAAACTGGCGGCACACGAACAATTATGCTCGAATTACTATACCGGAGAAGCAGCGTTTCTATTTGCTAACAGTTGTATGCTTCAAGAATGGAACCCACACAATTATGAAATGGTTGCATGGTATTTACCTCTTCTCCCTCCAGACCAGCTCTATTCTATACCTATTCTATTGAGACCAGGTACGAGTGTGGGTTCACCTCTTTTCATGAAAACAATGGAGTTCATTCTTTAAGTTATGCTTCACACAGAGTTGTTTCACACGCATATACAACGCAAAACTTACTTCATTTAATAATTAATCATAAAAGCGTTCACTATTTTTCTTCGTATTTACCTAATCTCATTTGGTGCGTTCATTTCCAGGTCGCGGAATAATCCATATTCAAATGTTATCGTTCTATCCCAGTAATCAATGGTTGCTAAGACTTAGGATCTATACTTTGGAAATCCATTGTCGACATTCTTGTTGATCCATGGGATTAGTTCCAAGATATGCACAATATGCTGCTCAGTCAGTTCTCTTACGGTCTGTTCTCTGTCGCGCTCAATAGGCTTTAGATCAAACGATGTGGCAAACTATAGAAATTACAAAGTATTTTATTTAAGCATCGTTATTATTCTGAGAACATCTAGTCTTGTAGGACATTCGTAAAAGAGCGACCGAAATTTGACCGTCCTCAAGGAACAATTCAGTTCAAGTGCAAACGGAAAATATATTTATATAGAATAAATACTTTTGGTCAATAATCTTTCATGTACCGAAACTAATGTGTTTTAGAAGGGTTTAGATCCTGTTTAGGGCAATACTGCATTTTCAACAGATCTTCCTAACGAGACAAACCAGAGTCAGTGGCTTCACAGGGAATGGTACTATAGTGCAACCTGATGAGGTTTATAGTCAGCGCATTAAACAATTGCATATGCTTGTCTAAAAACGTGGACAAAAAAACGAAACACGACCACTATCTGTGAACACTGATGAACGAGTAAAAACAAGAATGAATTAAATCAAGACCAGTATCTGTTATACGCTAACTTACGAGATCACTCATATTCCCTTCCGGCTTTCAGCTAATAAATGGAATCAGTCTGCTGTTCGTTAAACACGATATCCATAAGCGATTGTTTTCTCTCAGCCAAGTTACTTGCTCACGTATTTGTAGACCAAAGAAAAACTGATTTGCTCAAACTCAGCCAATCCCGACTTTGCTAAAAGCATTTATTACATGTGGGGCCGAAACACCACGTTTCTGAGATATCTGCTACTCATACCGTCGACCGGAGACTAGCGGTCCTAATCACTGTCATTGAGACGTACACTTATCATCAGGAGGATCTTAGCGACTGGCCATTAGGCCAGTGCTTAGCGAACAAACAAACGAGTGAGAGTTTGTACTGTGTGGGGGTTGGCGTGGGACTGACGAGTCGATTGTTGGGGGTGGTTGAGCACTTCGCTGCCACACTTAATGAGAGAAAAAGGAATCAAAGAGAAGGCCAACATCCAATTGGTTCACTGGTTCTGTCTTCGGAACCAGCTAGTTGACACCACACGTATTGCTTTAGGTATTCGTTGTTTTACACTGAGTGACAGAACGCTTTTTTAGTTATAGTAACTTTAGTATTCGGAGGCATATTCATTGCGCTGTAAATCTGAACGTTTTGATCAATTTCATGCTGATTAGTGTACGAGACCAGATTGGTTTTTCGCGATGAACAAGACGAAACGAGTTTGTCTGAGGGAATTAAGTAACTGCGTTTTGTAGGAAAAACTAATCAAATTTGTTTCTGCGATATCGTTACCGGACATTGATGTAGTAGGATATTTGAACAATTATTAGACCACTTAGTTGAAGTAAAATAACATTTTGTCAGCAATGAATACCAGTATCGCAATTATACCTGTATATGCATGGCAATAACTTCGTGTGTTTTCTATGAATAGGAGTCCACGTTTAATATAAAAAAGTGCAATAAAATCTTTAAAATCAGATGTCCAGATGTCAAAATTTAACAAACAGACGAATATCACCCACAGAAAATGCTGCCTTTGTTTCTTACCTCCATTAGTTGTTCAGTTCAGTACGAGTACTGAGGATCCATTGGTTACGATACCAACTAAACAACGAATGAGCAGAAAAATAAAACACTGGCACTTTGCCATAAATCATTGAGAACCAGATTTTTTCAATACTTACGATTTAATTTTTAAGTACTCGGATGAACGATATACTTCCAAAACACTATTAGCCGTCAAGTACTCACAGACTGCAAAATGAATCATGTGGTCAGTGAGCGCTGTTCTCTGTCGTCACCCTTGAACAAACATAAAGAACAACTTAACTTGAAAATGAAAATGAAATTGACTTTGCCGATGTTGAAATACGCAATGATTTTATTGTATTGCACTCTATTCAATTTAATTTGCTCCATGGTTTGTGACAAAAGGTATACGATAATTTTCTTGTTCTTGATAGAAGCATTATATCGAACCGCGGCTAAACATTCCACCCGTTCAGAATAAATTGTTAAACAGAATTGAAATTTGAAGCATCAGTTCGAGGGAAAATAGTGATCTTCATCAGTGGGGATTTACACTTGGGCAAGAATTGTGGTGTGGCATTTTCCACCTTTAAACCCCGGCGGGAATTTCCGTGGTCAGTCGAACACCCGATCGATTGCGAAGCTCTCAAAACCTGAACAAAAAGGCATAGTTGTGAAAATGTGGTTAATTAGGGTATTCTTGTTGGATGACCTCCCTGTGTGAACAGGGTCCACACAGGATTGAAGGAAGACGAAATACGTGTCCCATTTATCCTATTCACGTTAGTGAAAGCTATTAGAAATTGATCTGAAGAAAGATTATTGTCGGACTAAAAAGGATAATGGCGCTGTTTTGGGATCTTTTCATGGATATAAATATTCAAGAATATGCATGGATCTTGGCTTTGAAAAGGAGACTTTCCTCGATATTCCTTTGACAGTGAAAGTCAAGTGCATAAATGTTTTGTCTGAAAATATATCCCAGATCTGTACTGTTGAGTGCTCTATAAAACCGTTCACTGTTCATGTAAATGACCAGGTGAAAATAAGATTAAGCTAATCATAGTTGTTTGGATAAAATTCCAGAATAGGGTGTGTGTGTGCGCGTGTGTGCAGCATACAATTAATTTTTGAACCATGATGGTTTGCGACTATCAGTGAACTTGAATAGCCTGCAGTGATCAGTTTTGCAGATTGTCTTGTCTGAGTTTATCTCATATTTAAAATTAAATTACATTCTGAAATGACATATTCTTCATCTAATGCCAGTTTATAAATACATATTGATATCATATGAATCAATCGACAAAATGAAAACGGATTTATCAAACAAACCTGCTCTTTAATATTCGGGCAATCAGGATATTCAACGTGAAAATTGGTTAGGGTTGACATTTTATTGTTCGTTGCAGTAATTTGTCAACATTTTACTGGATTTTCAGCATTTTTCCACTAAAAATTCCACTAAAATGAGGTGAGCAGCTCATGAGTTTTCTGTCGCAAAACTGATGGTGGTTTTGCGCCATGCTAGCCGTCCCCAAGTAGCGTAACAGTCGAATCTCAATCCGTTTTTGAGTTCGCTCGATAACGTTTTAGCAGTGCTAAATGGATTTACCATAAATGCAACCTATACTTGTTCTGAGCCTCCTGTCAATTTATCGATATTCTGGCGTTTCAATTTGAGGCACCAATATAGAGCTAGATGTAGCCTATCGACTCTAGAAGTGTGGTACGATCACTGGCGGTCGGAGAAATTGATTAACTTTACACTGCTACCGATATCTGGCTTCGTCCATTTTCGTCCTGAAACATTTCACTTGCCGGTTTATCCGTGAATCACGTGATTAGGAAGCAAAACTGGGGTGTTCATGTTTCAAAAGCTCAAACTGAACCAGTACAAAAGGAGAACAACACGAACAAATACATCACATCTGGTTGTCACGGGTTTATTAGACATTCACACTCCATTTTAATTTACTGGCTGTGCCACCTCGTTGAAGTACCCTAACACTCGATAGTACTCTGCCCAAGATCTCGTGGTATTTCACGAACCGTAGTTGTTTTTACAATCATTGCTATCTACAAGTCATGTAATACTAGGTATTGAGAGGCGAGTTCAAATGCCAAGTCTGTGCTTGTGTGGGACAGCGGAGACTACAAATAACTCCGTGTACCTTTATATTCTGCGCTCGCGCCGGACAAGATAAAAAGCAGTCACCCACATTTTATTTTCCTCATGTTGATGGACAAAAGATGTTTCATTTCAAGCTATAATTCAAGTTATTTCGAAGTGGCATTTCACCACAGAGCTTGAATATCCAATGTTGACGCTGATACAACGATAGTAATATTTGTTTTCTTTCGAATCGATTTCTGTGCCTTATTTTCATGTATCCACAAAATACTTAGGTATCATAAACACGATATATGGGTATTTGATAAATTTATTTGTTATTAATTGGTTCAAGTAAGAAATAGCCTTTCTGTTACTGTTCATGTTTGCGAGGGCCAGTGTTTTGGGAGTTAATATAATGAGAGATATGTGTGTCAGCTCTACGCGCTGTACCGTCATTCACTGAAAATGTCATTCGGGGAATCCAGATCGTTGACATTTATCGGTAAGACAGTTAATCTCAAGTTTCCTCCCAAAAATTTTGGTGGATAGCAAAAAGAGTCTAGTGGAAAATTTGAATCAACAATTCAGTCGTGTTCAAAGCTGACAAAGGATGAAATTAAAAGGAGATGGGCATTGCATAGCCGCTTTGATCTGATTGGTTACAATTGGTTACCGATAAATTCGTAGTGCTTATGGAACCCAACCAGGTTGCTACAGTGGCGGTTGCTTTCAATTTGCTCTGTTCATGCTTTACGTGTTTTGCATTCCCGATAATCCTCATTAGCCTAAATACAAGTTACTAAGAAATAATTTAATTCAATTTACCGCTTCCTACCATTGATGCATAGTACATCAAAATTTCCCTATCCTGGTCACGGTGTGTGCAGAAATCCGTTTGTAATGTTTAGAATATAGTCGAGATGATGATAAAATTTTTTCACGTTTATTTCTATCCGTGATTATGCTTATATATGTGCTTAATCAGTGGCAAATGATACTGGTGATCAATCAACTGTTGATTAGTTGTATGTTAAGTGGTAAGCTGACTAAGGAGCCAGATTTGAAACGATCACATCATCGATAGATCACGTTGCTCATATGGTGAGGAGGATGATATATAGAGATAGCGGTAGTATCCAAGTCTATTGTTATTCGCCTTTTCCAAACTGGAGTATATTAAAAAACGTTCCAAATATAAAAGGTAATTAACTTGAACAATCAATGAGCCATCTGTTAGAACGATTAACTGCAGATTCATTCCGCGGTGCGTGTGTTCACTCTCAGGGATCCAGTTGAAATTAGGTGTATTTGAATTGCAGTTGTCAGTATGCGGTAAGTTCTCAAAAGACTAAATTCAGAGGCTAATACAAATGAAAAGCAAGGATTTCAGGTTTGATCGTCTCAAGAACACCGAAACCGAGGGCCTATAGTTTCGGTCTACTAAACAGTAGAGTAATCTAAACTCCGCAGTCATTTACCGACAGTTTAATTCACAAAAATGTATTTCTTGGAGAAACACATCCAGTGCTTTAAAAAGAGTCTGCCAGATTGACTGCACCGTGTCCCAAGACTTCATGCTGTACGTTACATGCGATACTTCTCACTTCAAGCCACTTGTACCCATATGAAATATTCTCATAAATTACCACTGAGAGAACCCCTGGAGAATCCCATGTTTTCAGCAGTGATTACTTTATGAATATGTCCTAACGGAACGGGCTCCATATTTGTGCATTCAACCGTAGTAAACTTTAATCTGAATTTTTCGAAACTTATAGTCACTCCTAAGCTATTCTTTAGATTTCGGACTTCTCAAAAGTGAAATACAAACCCTGCATGCTGGATCCGCCAAAAGCTTTCTAATTTCCTTCAAAAGTTCCTTTCCGTACCGTAGAAAAGATAGACAAATACACAATCTGATCCTTCAGCGACGGGAGCGAGGTGACAAACAGTGGGACATTGTCTTCTATCGAGTGCGGTGTCAGGTATCTAGTTGAACAGGATAAAACAATCTTGAACGGATACAAGTATTGGGTTGTCGCATAAGGTCCCACCGTTTTTTAAACATTTTTGTTGAATTGCCTCATTGACACGATGGAACTGGGCTTTATGGAGATTCTGCTCTATTTTCATGTTCTTTCCAAGCATTTCCCAGTGGATTAGACCTTCCCAATCTCACCATAAGCCAATCATTGTCTTCATTGGGTGCAGGTCTTTTTTGATCCTACGCTTAGGCTTCTCTCCAGGACTCACCCACTTCTTCCTTTGCTTCGTACTCACATAGAGACACCGTTCCTAGTCTCCAATGGCGATTATGTATAAGAAACGTTGCATGTGGTCATGAGTTCCCTGGTATCGAGGGAGATTTTGACCAGCAATGGAAAGTCGCTTATCCTTCTGCTTTTGGGTGAGTTCGTGCGGGACTCAAACTCCGAGCTTTTGAGTAAAACCCATCGACCGAAGGTGGCGTGAAGTTGTCGCAAAATCACAAATCATCTTTTCACCCAATTCTCTGCATGTCTGGCGGCCATCTTCCTTCAAAAGATCCCTGAGTTGCTTCTCGTCCATTTCGACTGGTCTTCCGGCACAAGGAGCGTCATTGAGGTACAAATTTTCGTGTCTGAACCTGGAAACCAATCCCAAGCAGTTCTCTCAGCTGCAGCGTTCTCTCCATACAGAGCAAAAATATCTCTGGTAGCTTCCTCATTCGCCTTCTGGCCTCCATTAAAGGCGAAAAGGTATCTAAAGTGTGATTTCTGTCGACTAGACAATCCATTTGACGGTGCCAAAAAAGACAAAATACATCATAAGCAAAAACGATTAATTCAATACCCTAGAGCATAGCACGAGCTTTCTATTGGCATATAACACTTCGCTAAACATTAAGAGTCTTTGTAGAACAAGTAGCTTAATGTAACTTATTCAAAAACCTAATACTTTGAGCGTCTTCAACTAGCTCAACGATGTAGAAATTCAGAGCCCTTTTGTGCAGCCAAGCCCAATGATGGCACTCGTCATCAGAATTTCCACACTGTGTTCATTGAACTAATTACGTTTGAGTGGAACCCATCAGGGAAGCACTTCTGAAGGAACGATTAGTGTTCAGTGTAGGATTACTGCCCTCCTTGATCAGATAGCTCCCCGCGTTTAACCCCTCTCCAGTCTCGTGGGTAAATAGTCACATCGGTATGGCGAGTATCAAATGTTATTGTTGTCCTTTATTTGGGTTATGCATTCCAGTGCTCTTCCGTAACTTACCATTACGCATGATGCGCACGGCTCTTAGCTTGAGAGACACAACATAGAGATGTAGAGCAAAGGGTGACAATTTGGTGACCTTCGTGTTACAACATAATTCGGGAGAACAAATAACGAGTACATGGCTGTCAGTTGTGTGATATGTATAAGCAACCTATGTCACTTCTTTTAGGCCTCTGAATCCGGTAGGATCATTGGACTGAGAAAGAAATGTCATAACCAGGGTGAGTGCTAGCATGGATTTGTCTTCGTCCTGAATCAAATAAATGTGGCGTTGAAAGCATTTATAAACACAATACGAGGCTTGCCATCAATGAGTGGAAGCATCCGTTATAAAGGCTGATTAGATATATTTGGGCTGTCAAGCGAGAAGTGCTTAGTGTAAACGGTAAGTGCCCATAATTAGGAGGGTAATATTCAGGTCACTTAATTTTAGGCTTGAACAGTTCGGAATATCGCAGGGATTTGACTTAGTTGGAAGACGTCAGGGGTATTTCAGGCGAAGTGAACGTGGGTTGACAAATGGGAGAGTATAGTGAAAAACAAAGGTACTTCGGCTTGTGATTCATTCCGGAGCATCAAAGGACCACAAAGAAGACAGTGTATTTGTGGCTTTTACGCAGAAAAATATCTGAATCTCAGAAAAAGATTATATTTTTCATTGAAAAAAATCATTGATCAACATATGGTGGTCGAATCGCTCAGTTTTCAGTCCTAGCGGAAATTTTGTGCTTGTGTTTGCATTTAGCTTTTAGCAAATCAAGCACAACTGATCAGTCAAAATTACCCCTCCCGGTGCGATTACAACAGGGAAGGAAGGGACGTAGAGAGAGTTTATGTTAAAAGCGGTTCTACTACTAGCACTACCGCCACTACTACTACTGTTGTGAGACTACCCACATTTGTGATTAGTATGGCTGGAGGTATGATTGTAAGTTTCCTTCGATGATGAAAACTTAACAAGACCACTGAGGGCGAATAACAACGGTTCTCTGCCGGAATTTGCGACGGCATGTTTCGAATGATATATCTGTTATATGTATGCCAAATTATCGATATTACAACTGTAATCTGCAATAAAGAACTATCCTCGACCAGACACCGCGTTGAGAAATTAGAAAAACTGGTGCCGTCGCCAGGATCAGGATGAAGGTTCCGTAGCCTAAAGCCTTCTAAGTTGGAGACGCGCGGATGTTCCTGGAGGTGTTTGAGGAAGTCACGGAGCTGGTAAGGATACGGTCGAACCGGGGTAAGTTGATTGCCCTCCGAACGCTTCTCAAGAGTCGGTGGTGGGCGGTATCGCAGGCGGCGTGAAGAGGCCCAAAGTAGATAGAGTGGACCGCCGCAAATGATGCCCTGATTGCTGGTTTCGACACCCTGGCCGACCGCCAGCAGGCGTTGCGGAGCTTCGGCACGGCGCAGCTTGCACTTGGCGTGTATCTAGTGTCGCATGCCGGGGCTCTGCGCGCGATGTTGAATCGAGCACTCTGAACGTTCACAATTACCGTTCGATCGTTTCACGGAGAGTCTACCGGAAGATTTGCGTCAGACGTCCTAGATAATTGACATGGAAAGACCACGGATGTATTCAAACTGGTGGATATCCTGAGGGAGTTTACTTGGAAGAAATTCACTCTTGTCCAGCAAGCCTAAGGCCATAGACGCAGGCTTACAAAAAATCTAGGAACTCTCATAGAACTAACGAGGCAGATGGCGGACATCTGAACCGATCACTATCAGAGAGCTGTAAAGAAGGGTATTTAGGAGCGCGAAGAGCCAGAATGCTTGCAGAAAAATTGCATACAAATAGCGCAAATGGTTCGTGAGAGAAACCCTGATTTCGGTCAAATCGTTGCCCCAAGTTAAGGTCTACTTCGGAATGGCCAATCGTTGTTCAGTCTAGAACAATATGGAGATGGGGAATCAGAAAGTGCCATACTGGTTTGACACGTGTGTTGCCGTTTATCTGGAGGAATCTCAGTCAACTGCGTTAGTAGAAACTCCGAATAAGGCAGGGAAGACAGTTGACGAACATAAGCCACAAGATGACAGCGCAGCAAATCGATTATCCCCATTGAGAACACGAGGGAAAAGCAAATGTTTGCCGGACTGCCCAACAAAGCGATGAAGTTAAGAATGCCGGCGAAACGGATATCAAGGGCACTTCTGAAAATGCTGGAAGCAGAGTACAAGCACCATATTGGAGATTGTGTCAGCGACCCTGAATCAGCGAAGTTACTTCCTAGATGGCGAATTTCATGTGGAATATGGACAAAGAAGATTCCAGTGAATATGTTTCGGAAGATGAGCGACAGCAGGTGTGCGTATCAAAGTAAACTCGATAGATGACACGAGGACAAAATCCGTGCACCACAGAGTCGTCGCAAGTCAAACTCTCGGTCAGATCTTCAAATATCGTGCAATAAACTAACCGAAATTCTCAACCGGAAACAGCTTATTCCAAATTTTCGGAAAAAGGATGTCATTGCTCGATGAATGCAGAGTTCATTTTCGCCGGGGGAAGGTGAGTTGTGAGGTGGTATGTGAGTGGTTTACAAAATAGGGCGATTGATGGTTTCTTTCAATTGAGGGCGAATTTCTGTGCCCCAAAGAATAACTTCGGAGTGCTCCATTCATTATTCGGTATGCTTCCGGCAATTGCGATGGCATGTTTCAAATGACATATATGATATTTCAACTGTAATCTGGGATATGGAACTATCCACAACTAGGCTCAGCCGTGTGGAATTAAAGCACTACTACCGCCACTATACTACTACCACTACTACTACTACTACTACTACTACTACTACTACTACTACTACTACCATTAATAAAACTAACACTCCTGCAGTTGTGTTCATTTACCTTGTACTGGAGAGATGAGTAAGAGTGAACTGGACTTGGGGCGGATCCTTCATTTACACGAAAGCGTCAATAAAAGACTTTCATACACAACTCGTTGGGAGATGAAAAGAAGAGACTAATGGTGATGGAACATCCTGGGTGAAATTCTTCTAAGAAAACTGAAAAACGATTCAAGCATAATAAATAGGATGCGGGTTAGATATTATTGAAAAATGAAGCTACGGCCTATACATCATTGAATGCGTTCACAAAAACGCATCACCTATTTTAGAGACCGATGTAGAAGAGTTTTCGGCGGTTAAACAAGGTAACTATGAATAATTGGAATTAAGTACCTCATCAATGAAAATGTCAGAGGTGGAAGCTCACAATCATCGCGTGTAAAACACGCAATTTTCTTAGCAAGAACTTTAAATTTAAGGGCTTCGGAAAACGTCATAATGGCTCTTGTTCCTGTAATACCCCGGTTCGTGGGTAAGCAGAAATGTTTTTGGAAGATGACGTACCTAGCAACAACCTCCTTTCATCTAAAGCACTTTTATTGTACCGCAGCATAACAAACGACCATACAACCGGTTTAATCAGAATCCACCGGTAAGAAATGTTTTATTGGGAAAGATTCCGGTGTTTCTAGCTTCTGTGAGTCCATCAACTCTGCATGTTTCCTGAGACTGCGTCAATAATATTGCCATTTTAACGACAACAATAATCATCTTAGTAATCACATATTCTGTCCTCTCCTAACGGGTTTTCTGCGGTCAGCAGGAAGCAATGTTTGAAGCATGGAGTTCCCTTTATCTAAGTCCACCCTGTACAAACGTTACGTGGACGATATTTTCATTCTTACAGATGCTGAACATTTTAATACACTTTTAAAACAATTTAACTTAGTCCATCCACATCTCTCTGTATCTCCTGAAACGGAACCCAAGAACACTTTAGCTTTTCTTGACGTAAAAGTTACAAGACGGATAAATGGGACACTACAACGCTCAGTCCACCGAAAAGCGACATGGAGTGGTCAATATCTGCACTTTTCCAGCTTTTCCCCATGACTTACAAACGTGGGCTTGTGAGAACTCTATTTCATCGGGCGAGAACATTTATCCTCCAGACATACTGAAGGAAGAAGAAGATTTCCTAAGGAGAACATTGCTAAACAATCGTTACCCAGAAAGGTTTATAGATATTCACATTAGACTAATTCCAAAAGGTAACCCGTCCCAAACCGTCGATAAAAGGGCCATCTACATCAAGCTTGCGTTCAATGGTGATCACATTTACAATGATGTGCGCCAGAAGTTGAGGTCAGCTCTAGACCGTACATTCCCAGCTGCTCAACTCAGACTCATCGCCTCCACTCGTAGAATCGATTTGGACAAAGATGAACATGGCTGGCAAACCAGTTCCGTCTCACACATTGTATACCAGTTCACCTGCAGTTGCGTTGATGCATACATAGGCAGAACAAACCGTCAGTTGTCACAACGGATGGCTGAACATATTCCGAAGTGGTTGGTGAAATCGATGACGCAGCCGACAAATGATGGCCAAGTGATTGCAAGAAATCCAGGATCATCTGTTGCGGAAGATCTCATGGCAACAAGACACACAAATGACCCCAACTCGTCTTTCAAACCACTATTATGTAATTGAAATGCTAAACTTTTGGCGATTAGTGAAGCACTGCTTGTTCGATTACATCACCCGACCCTGTGCGCACAGAAGTTTTTGATGCAAGCAATCCACTTACCGTGGAGCTGACCTTCTACTTCTAAATTCAGTAATAATTGTATGCTTGTACACGTTTGTTCGCCAAAGTTGATTCATCCGATGTACTACATATGTGCCTGTTTGTTTGAAGTCAGCGACTGAGAAGATTAAACGATATGTTAACATCTCGCGACGTTTGTCTTCTTTCTGTTTTGAGGAAACAATTTTTTTGAAATAAAATTGTTTTTGAAAAGTGAATTCTTCGTGTCTATAGGAAATGAAGCGTGAACTAAAAAGCTAGGAAGCACTAGGCAGCTTTTTCGACCCGGTTGGGTCTCGTCAGCAGTGCGAATCCATCGACCCAACTGGGGATCCACAGTTGACCCACAGTTGAGGTTTGACAAATTAACCGATTCAGGGAACAGAGTTTCATAACTGGAAACTTTCTAATTTATAAGAAGGCAATCCGTGTTCTGTGTAACATTTGCGCAATTCTACAGTCGATAATGCACAACATCGCTTCACACAATTGCACCCGGATGTATCCGCAAAACCAATGAGCCATTTATTTTTGTAATTATTCTTGTTTTTATAACAAGATTTATACTACTTGCAAATAATCAGTAGTGAAAGCTGAAATCGGATTTAGTCTCCCGAGTTGAGTTTACTATTGGTTGGGAATAGTGTATGACGAGGCTGTGATTCAAGTTCACGATCACGTTTGTTCATGAAAAAAATTGGGTTGCCAAATTTCCATATGAGAGCGATCAAACCAAAATTACATTCCAGGTACAGGTCTATAGGTGATTAGAACACAATTTCCATTGCTTTCAATAATTCATAATCATAGCGTTACAATTATGAGAGAATAACACCTGGGGGTTGGGAGGATGACATTAAAATATGGAGAGTCGATCACTTTGTGTATGTGTGCATATCATCTAAAGAGGAGTGAGGTCGTGGACCCAAGGGGAGTTGGAGAGCCTGGATAAGACGCTTCTGGGAGCATAGTTGGAAGGGGGGGGGTTCCAATGTGTAATACGTACGAGGGTTGATCAAAACGTTTCCGGATGCACAAAACATTTGATTGATTATTCAAGAATACGCACTACAATATTCCGAATTATTTTCCACCAGTTTTCTTGTACAGTTCCATTTGATAAACCAGCTGGAAAATGCCGAAGCGAGTAACCCTTCGCCCAGTTCTATGAAGGCCTCCACTGCAGCAGTCGGTGACTCGTATCGGATTCCACGTATCATGTGCTTGATACTCGTGAACACAAACATGTCACACGAAACCAGATCTAGACCTAAGGTTGGATGAATAGCCTCCTGTATGTGTTTGCTAGCCGGAAAATTTCCGACGATATGGGGCCTGTGTGCAAGTGCGTTTTCATGCAGGAAGTTTCCTCGTGCTCGAGTCCTTGGACGACAACTGACCAAACGTTCCAGTACTTTCGGAAGAAATTGGGTGGCGTACCAGTCTCCCGTGAACGTGCAACAGCAGTACAGTACCACATTACCAGTTTCTGCCATGACCACATTCACAAGCTGCTTTGTTACATTGCGTTCACATCAGAATTTCTGGGTCCAAGCCGCACACATAGATCTCATTGCTACTGATGATCTCATAAACTGCCCTGGAACATCTACCCGTTTTCTGAAACTGCTTTCTGTTCCTAACAGAGCTGATGGGGTACCTAGAATGCTCAAACCTTCTTGAAACCGAGCTTCTCATGTAGGATGGTGCGCAATGATTCCGATGACATCTCAATGGCTATCGCCAGCTAGCTAACAGTGCTAGCTAACAGTAACAGTGGCTAGCTTTGATGGTAAATGTCAATCAAAGATACCATGAATGGTGAGAAATTCGTATCAGAAGTGACCGCAATGTTTCCAGAATTTCCTGAAAAAGTCGTCTGGAAAAGTTATCGTGTTTCCGAATAACGCTGCAGGTCATGTTTCATGAGAGGTTAGTAAATTAATTTAGTTAGGGAAACAAATTCAATTATTATTTGCTTTTAGACTTCAAGAAAGATGCGTAAGTCCGGTTCATGCAACTTCCCCTTTATAGCCCGGATCTCGATTCGATTGAAAATCTACTTTCTGTTTTGAAGAGAAAGACCAATGTGTTGCCCGTACATTGAACATTTCAAGCAAAAGTGCGATACGTAATGAAACACAAAATAAAAAATAATTTCCTAACAAATTTGGTGAATTCGATGCCGAAAAGACCCGAAAAAGTCCTAAAGAACAAAAGCAGACCAATCGACTACTGATGTACATAAATTTATATCTTAATTATTATGAATGTTAATTCGTGGTAAATGAAAATTGTGTTATTCTCTTTAGTTAGCTCTCAGTTCATCTTGGTCTGGGTCAACCACTACCGACGGAATGGGGGTACTTGGTAAATCCCGAAACATTCCATCTGCTGAATATAAACGAATCAGGAAAATCAGTGCTATAAAGAATCGCCAGAGCTTGATTATTATTATTTGGGAAAAAATGAACTTCAGTATAAATGTTGCTGCATATACGAACCCACAGGTGTTTCACAGGGACCCATTGCTTCCGTTTCGATTGGACCGGTATAGGTAGCATACTGTTTATTTAGCTCATCCATATATCGACCAAGCCACTGATGCGTACACCCCCATGTTATTATTATTATCATCATCAGAGGTCATCGCGAAGCCCAAGCCCGAACGAACTGCTTCTGATTGCAGAGTAGCATGGGATGTTTGATTTGATTTTTGGATTGTCATCGCCTCGACTGTGTATAGGATGATAAAAATAAGTCGTTTCGACAGAGATCACGGTGTGCGATAATTGATGCGGCAAACATGAACACCAATAATTATGTCCTGGTTATGCGTTGAGAGATAGCACATTTCATTATCATAATTTTTCTATTTCTCGACTGACGGTAATGGTGTTTATGTATCCTGTTTGACAGCTGCTTCGTATTCCGGCCGACTTAGTGGCAAACGAATACATGTATACATGGATGTGCCTTGGGGAGGGATAGTTATTCTTTGAGGTGAAACCATATTGCTGGCGAAATTCATGTACAGTTAAACCGGTGTAAATGTCTGACCGAATGCATGGTTGATTCGTCTTGTAAGTCACGCACGCTGTCGTGGTATTATCACATTTAAATGATAGTTTCAAATGGAAATGGTTTCCTATTAGCCCTTTACCCTATACATATCTATGAAGGCATTCAAAGAACCTTTCTTTTGAAAATAAACGTCCGTGGTTCACCCAAGTTCTTTCGTTAAGCGTTGTAGTGATGGGGGTGGTGGATAGTCCTTTCTGGATGTAACCTTGCAAGATTGTGCTCACTTGCTTACCCGTGACCATATCTACCATAAGTAACTCCAAGGCGAATGTCACTGGGACTCCGTCGGTCTGTTGGTAGATTCGACTATTGAACAAGAGTTAGATATGAAACGTTCACGTTTTCAGCCTGATAAGTGGAATTCTGGTTTCCACTCAGTTATCTGCTATAAACTTACATAGAAACTGGAAACTAGAAGTGAGACGCTTGTAAGCGGAAAGTCACAACTCTAGACTTTATTGCTTTTATGCAGCAAGTTTATGTTTTGATCGGTTCAAGAAACATCACTGTTTCCTTCAGATTGTAGCCATGATCTCGTTTTCTCATGGGTTCGAGTAGTCGCATTAACTAGTTGGCTGTGGCGTGGAATGCGAGGTTGGACATGTGGGAATTATGAAGACTTGTTCCTAATTAGATATTTTGTTGTATGGATGTCGACTTACCGATATCCTTACCGTTGTTTGTGATAAATACTTCTCCTCCGCCTTGTGCATTTATAACAGTAGTTATACTGAGCCTTGCGGTTTTAGCAAATCACAGGTTGTTGAATATATGTTTACCTTCTTTCAAAAGCTGTGTGTTGTTCAGTTTGGGGCACAGTTGGTGTTCCAAAAGTAGTTTCATGTGATTTATGACAATTCTATATGGTGCGATATTTGAAGTTTTTAATTCAGTGTGTGAACAATGAGCCAACCGTAAACCACACCATACACCAAAGCTGAGTGTAAATCAACCTGTTTTAGCTGCGGTGTGGTGTTCAAACAAGAAGAAATGTTGATACAAAGTCAGAGTGTAAAGCACCTACTCGGTTTTGAGGGATAAACAAAACGCCGCCTACGATTCAAATTTTACGGGACCAGCGGCGGACTCGCATCGAAAGGCAGTTCCGGTGTAGAAATTTTACACTGAGACTCGCCACCTCCACCGCGGTGGTTATCCCCCCGCACGAGCCTGACACGATCCGCCTCCACTCAGGCAGTTCTCTTAACGCTCGCCCAGTTGTGGTGTCCCACCTTCCTACTGTCGGTCCCAGCGTTTTCACCGGTCAGGCACATTCAATACAATGATACCTTTCCCCCTGATTTGGTTAACCAGCTAGACGCCCCGCGGCGCTTCTACGATCCCGCCATCTCCAAGCAAGATACACATGAGGTCCATCCCCTGGCACACCCTGTAGCAAAGCCAGCTTCTGGGCTGAGCTACTGCAGGTGAGGTCTCTCACCTATCGACAATCAGAACCGCTTCATTCACCACAGCGGCCAGAAACTGGGAACCGGATCACTTTTGG
>UZAN01039545.1:61098-79615 GCA_900618425.1 Echinostoma caproni
TTAGGGAACCGGTATTACCGATTGGAGCAGATGGTCAACGTACAAAGATTAAGTTGGCTGGATCATGCGTTACTTGCGGCTTCAAATAGATTACCACGGTGTACCACGGTGTCGAGACAGGTAGTGGATAGAAAAAGTATATGGTTGTCAACCTAAGACCTGAAATTAGGGCATGTAAACCACGATACTCGGTCATATATTTCACGCTAGGCTCGCTGGATGGGGACCCTAAGGACCCATTGAAACCCGGGGTTAGAGACAATGAATGATAAAGCTAAGTATCGTGCACATTGATGGTCATGCACCTTCTCAATTTCTTCGTAATCTTAGACTACCGGAAGACTCAATTTTTCTTCAACACTGTTTGCAACTTTCCACTCCTACTTTTATCTATCAACCCTAATGTTCAGCCAAAAGACGGCAACAAAAACCGGCATACGAAAGTGCATGGTTAATTACCGCAAAAACTAAAAATGAAACTGGTCATCTCTAGTCAACACTATGGAAATTATCCATGACGCTTGTGATGGTCCCTCTTCTGCAGAGTCATTAGGTACGTAGCTTAATGAATAACCGTTAAGACTAATAATTGTCTAACTGCAACAGTCATTTATCTGATAACAATATTTTTCATGTAATGTTGTGCTGATGTTTACGTAGATCGCTCGTACCGCCTCAGTAAATTAAGTTAAACACCACCGTTCGGCTCCAAACGAAACGGTAACCATGGCACCAATCGTTGCGTATTTTCTGTAGTCAGGTTGAGTTCCAATCACATCGATGGGTGCAAAATCCCATTGTCTCAGTGCACTCCCAGATTAGGTGCGCTAACGGCGCACGGGACTTCATCAATCACATTTTAATTGGTGGATTTTGACAATGATGGTCCTACCAAGTGCATAATCCCCTATCTATAGAACCGTGCATATCGTACAATACGTTAGCTTTGACATCATCTTGTCGTAAAAATCTTACACCAAAAATCCCTTGCAATCAGAGACTCAGTTATAAAGTACGTTTGTTTGTTAACGCAGTGAACATTATAGTTCACGTTCGTGGTTTTTGGAAATCGATTGAGCGAAGCTCAAACAAGAAAGAACGAGCCTAATTAACCCCGGATGTGAGAACCATGGACTGCACACTAACGGGCATAACGATGATTGGTGGTTGTTGTGATCCGATTAAATAAAACTCGGCCACTTCATCTATCCATTTCAAGAGATAGCCGTGACTGTTGTAGTATTTGTCTCTCGGGTGCTATAACGTATTGTCCGGGTGCTCAACATGCTTGGCATTTAGGTTGCCCACGATCTGATAAGTACTTTGAGAATACGATCTTAATAGGTGATAAAAAGTTTGTAACCGATTGATCAAGCTGGATTTACAACTGAACATCACATACGCACATAGTGGCAGTCACAATTTGAGAGTATTAACTATATTTTGGCTCCATGAATGTAATCGGAAGGGGACTTGTAAATGACGTTACATGTGATATCCTATGTAATCCATCGGTTAAAGTGACCCGGACGGACGTCAATGAATCAAACTTACCTATCATTTACTATCGAACTTCTCTTCTTGTGTCCTCAAACAACGGCATCTGATTGGTCGCGATCTTCATTGTTTGAGAGATGATTGTAGGTCTCTTAACTGAGGTTTTTCGACCTCACCAATTAGTTCGCAGTCGTCGATCCAAAGGGGATTAGGAGTCACGTTCTGGCCTCAGTGAAGACGATCAGAATCGGCCTACACAATACTCCGTTTGCTTCCCAAAACAAATCGTAAGAACACTCGATCTTCCGTAGCCAACAACATGCAAGTCACATTCATTACCCATCACCCTTAATGACCCGAACCAGTGCGCATGTAACGACCAAGGTGTGAGCAACATCCGGTCATGGAACTGGAATGTTGATTATTTCTTCTCCTATTTTGCCATGATTTCCCCCTACCCCAAACTAAAATTTTGACATAAATTGTGGTGTATTAGCCTGTAGGTAAAACACCGCAAATGAGGTTGTTCGCTACTGTTTTTCTTGCAGTGATTGGTTATGTAAAATGGTTACTTCCCTAGACCTTAGATATGTATACCGTTAGGTGAATATACTCACCATGTTCATGCACTGAAGGTGGCTGATGATCTGAGTGGTTATTGGAACTTTATCTTTCTGAATCCTTTCTTCGAATTGCCGATAAGTGGATTCTTTTGTTAATTAGAATATAGATATTCAAAGCCTGATAATTATTAGGAAAATCAATCTGGTTGCGTGATTTTTGCCGAAATTACAAGAAAAGAATAAAGTAAAAAATAGATACTTTTCGAGACGATGCAATATCGATGAGCTTCAAAAATAATTTAGAGGTCCTCTTGCAGTTCAAAAGGAATTACACGTATCTTCAGGATTTCGCTCCCACAAACCGAAAACAAATTCTCTATAATTTCTACAGTCTATGGGCATATACTACAAGCAAGATATTTTCTCTCTATTTATAGAATACTGTGGTGCGGATTCCCGTGATGAATAGAGATTGTTTTGACGGAGTTATCCATTACTGAATTCCACCGGTCAGTTTTCATTGACAAGTCGGAACAAGCCTTGGGTAGTTTGGATTTAACCATCGTCTGCTTTGGTCGTCCATAAGCTGACATTGTTTGTTCTGGGGTTGGCGTTCCAGAATCCAGCATATTGTTGATTATTCCTCCGAAAAGAAAAATCCTGTATAACAATAAAAACAGGCGAAAAAAGANTGCCATTTTAGTGCTTAGCATTAGGTCAATACAGTATTGTATTGGAAAGCCAAAATCACCGGTGATTCAGAAAGGTTCATACGCTGAATCACACTTGGATAGCGTAGACTTAACGACCAAGATTATCTGGTCCACCATTGGTTCAGGTAAAACTTAGCTGTCCTTAGTGGCTTTGTATGATGTTGCTGGGGAGACAGTATGAGACGAAAAAAAGAAAAAAGAATACATGACAGGGAGGCAATGGTCTGCCCATCGGGTGGATCATTGTTGCAAACTTGATTTATGAATACTGTTTGTGGTAAACTTTCTTTTGGGTCACATTTAAGCTCGTATGCCTAGTTTCACTTGTTCTGTCTATACAATCTGATAAGTTGAACGTGAGACCACACACATACTCGACAGCCTCTAACTTGAGTGCTCCCTGCATACATAATATATTGTCAATTACTCAACTAACCACTCTTTGACTGACAGGCCTGAAAGCGATAATCAATCTGCGTTGCTATAGGGTTTTGCGTTATTGACAGTTTTTTGCCCGTTCGCCAGTGCCTCGATCACGGGTGCAACTTCTTTGAGTAGAGTAAACGTCAAATCCAGAAACTATCACAAATAACCTTTTCTCTTCGCCTTGCTATTCTTACCGTGGTCGTATGCTTAGAAGTTGTCGGAGTTGCTGTGTTTCCGAACCTGTCCAGTGAATTGGCTCATGGCTCTCCCGATATAATTACACGGTTCAACGAACAAAAGAATTGTTGTTCTTGTTGTCCTGTGTAGTCCGGTTTTTCTCATTTTTCTTTTCTTCGTTTTTAACCCAGATCCATAATTTCCAGTTACAGTACTGGCGTGTCCACAACACGCTTGTTGTGAGCTCGTTGTTTGTTGTAAACGTATATATATAATATATATATATATCTGTATTTGTTCAAGAACAACTGCTCGTGTATTTCTTTTACTCTATACTTACACTTCGATATTCGTACGCTAATTCACTATAGACAGGTTTGGAAACACAGTGGATAGGACGTACTGTCGCTCACTGAGGTGTAGGTATATGCCTGATGTAGGATCAGTCGATTTAAAAGCATACCCTTGCATGAAACAAGTCACATGTGACAGCCGCCTTTGTGGCGCCTAAAAAGGAGTAGAATGACAGGTGTGGTACCATGCACACAACTGGCAGTGTGCACCATTGTGTTTTCATCGCTTACGCTTCCTCGTAGAACCATGATTCGCCAATTGTCCTCGTCAGTGGACTTTCAGATGCGAATTGAAATCGCAAATTATGAAGGATTCCTTCGACAACTAACCCAATGATTATTCCTATCTTTAGACGAATAAATCTTTTCTGATGTGAACTGCTTAAGACAACAGCGGAAGACGCATTTCGGGTACGAATTTATACTTATTTTCACTATTTCTATTATGGGATTGCTCTAAACGTTTTATACAGGCTGATTAAAGTACTTCTGTGATCCAAAATACCCTCCAGATTCTCTACGGTGGTAATGCCACCAAATTATCATCTCAAAGGACGTGTGTTCAAATCTTAACACCGCCTGGCTTCCCCCATTATGTGCCATATCGAATCCCTTGGATTGGCCGCTTCCCTTTCCTGCAATTTTAATCAGTGCATATTGATTAAGAAAGGTAGACATGAGAATGAGAAAGTGGAGTCAGTCGGAATTTGAGATTCGTATGAGTGGTATTCGCGGGGGAGAACAAATTAAGCATGTATCACAATTATCTATCCTATTTAATGTCCCTGACCAAGTGCATAGTAAAAATATGTTTCCAATCCTTCAGTTATCGACAAAGTGATTAGAAATACAAGGTTTAGATGCGCATAACAGATGTCAACACACACATGCGAAAGGTCTTTATTTGCATTTTGGTTTTACATGATAACTGTCTGCCCTAATTTGTGGTGTGTCCCACCGACTGGAGCTCCGCAAGAAAATTTTCTTTCTATTTGCACATTGTTGTCGATGAGGTAGACTTCATCAACTGGGACGATAAACACCAATGCAGTGAGGAATCCAGTGCTCTCGTACAAGAATTCAAAGCCCATATAGATGGCGATGAAATATCTACCACATACTGTAGGTAACCACTTTTTGGAATTTTTGAGTAGACTTCCAGGTCACACTGAAATCGATCGCAGATTGCGCGAATTCTTCGGTCAGTGGGATCTGATAGCACTTTCTCTAATCCAAATGAATCCTTTACAAAGAAGCGGTGCTTGTAAGGCTCACCCGGTTGTCGTGGAAATATAACTCCGTTCGGCATAGATTGACTATCCATTTTGGATCTTATACATTTTTTTCGAATGTCTGTTTGACTCACAGATCTCCGTCGTTTGTCAACGCGTTTATTGGCTTTAGTTTGAGCTATCGAATCTGTCGGGATGGTCTTGTGCACTTTTGGGGGTTTGTGCTCGTTGAATCCTGTCTGGCCTATGTTTTGTGGATCTTGTGGTAAACAAGTCGGATATTGTTGAGAAGGACTGTTATGTGGTATCATAATCACTGGCGGTGTTTGTTGTACATGCATAACATACTCTTGACCATTTATAGAGTTGTTTGATATTCGCATAGGAGAAGTTTGAAACAGGTTGGAGATTTGGTTTAGTTCTGGGTAAACTGTAACCGGAACAGTCTGCTGGTCCATACTCACCGGTGTGTCGTGTTTTAACTGCAGCACCGGAGTAATGTATTCCGTATAATTCATTCTTCTTGGCCACGTTGAATGTGGCCTGACGTTTGCTACCGGATTGTCCTGAAAACCTAGTCGCGGTGACACAATTTCCTCGGTAGATCGGAACTCAACCTCTCGAGATGGAGAATATGTATAGCTAAAGTCAGGCGTGCATTGTTTGATGAATGGACTGGACAAACCAAACGCTTCCGTCCCTTCAGACGGTGCGATACTGGTGAATCGGGGATCTGCCAACATCTTGATAGGGATGGCTTTGGAGGGAATGGAAAGAAAAGCTGTTGTAGGAAATACGGCTGCCTGGGATTGAGTGGCATTGTTCATATTCGGTAATTTTAACTTTGCTTCGGCCGTAAACTCAACAAGTGATTTTTTTGAAGGTACAGCATCACAAGAAAAACTACGAGTCAATCGTATGTTAGAAACTGTATGACCTGCTGGGAAAGCTTCCTGCTGTTTTTGCTGTTCTTGTTGATGGACTACTTGAAATTGATCATTTGTCCCATTAGGGAATGTTGGCAAGACTCTGCAATGTGTACACTGTATTAGACTGGGAATAGATACTGCACGTTCCGGAACGCATTGTGGACTGCACTGAGAAAAGCGAAGCGTCTGTGAACAAGGAACTTGGGGGTAGGATATTTGTTTGTTAACTTCAACAGCAGTTTGTGTTAGAAGTGGTTCAGGCACAGAATTGATAACACTGAAGGTTTGGGAAGGATATTGAGTCGCATCCAAATAGCCATAATCTCGAACTGGTTCCAGTATGTGGTTTTGTATGCTAGCGTTTGTGTTGGATGCGGCAGAATGAAAGGTTTCGTCCGCCTTGTAATACGGGTGTGAATCGTGCCGTATGGGGGGAATGGAAGAATTGGTAGCTGGAGAGTATGTGGGTCGGGCACCAACAGGAACTGCATTATTACCGACAGTAACTTTATGCGAAGAGTAACTTTGTCTGCGACTTTCCGTTTTATCATGCTGTGGAGATTGAAACGGATAAAAAGTTGATTCGTCTCCATGAGGTTGTACACCTTCGATTAACGTGGGACCGCCCTGACCCGAAAGCTGCAGGGACTGCCCGCTTGATGGTGTGTTGATAAATGTGAACGTTGACATGGTTTCACACTGAACTGACTTGCTCGACACTTCGGTACAAATACTGGTCCCTTTCGATCTTGTAACCAGCAGGGTTTCAGAATCTATCGTTTGTGTCATTTGTGTATTTTCATTTGCGGTTTCATTGGGTGCTTTGAAGCAATTATTCCCCATTCTACTTGTGATTTACTAAAATGTAACATGTCTGTGCACATACGATCGATCGTTTTAGCTTTAAACGTATACCG
Organism: Echinostoma caproni; assembly: GCA_900618425.1. Lineage (NCBI taxonomy): Eukaryota > Metazoa > Platyhelminthes > Trematoda > Plagiorchiida > Echinostomatidae > Echinostoma > Echinostoma caproni. The sequence goes on from UZAN01039545.1 coordinate 67,906, forward strand.
TTTAGTTTCATAAACACGTGACCGTCATCTGAAGCATGGCATATGACTAGGGTGTGCATTTTGCGTTACTTTAACTAAACTTCTATCATAAACTGATTGGGATCAAAGAAAACGTTGATCTTTCTTATGACATAAAGGAGAGTCCTTAACTAAACCGCAGAGATTAGAGTATTTATCCCAATTTGTGAAGCGGAAGAATTACACCAGTGCATCAGCAGCAAAATCATAATAGTGTATTTTTACGGATAGAGTTGTTGTGTATAATAACGATGCTCCTTCATCAACAGCGATCAAGTTTTGATATTGCTGTGCCGATGTATTCGGGTATGAGTTATGTGTTACACACGAACGGTTTAAATCATCACGGTTGATATACATCGAACCAAGTTAGTGTTAGACCGTTGAACTGTTGACCATAGCTGTACTTTATAGTTAGGGGCTCTGTGTTAATCTCCTTTCCGATTCCCAGGAATGAGGTAGTCAGGTTTTCACAGTTATCTAATTAATCACGCTGTCCGTGATTATCTCCCGTACATTACACTAACTCACGTGGTAAAACGGGGATCAAAAGATTAGTAAAGCAATTAGATTTGACAGGTATTTTCAGTTACTTGGTAGACAGAATTCGATCGGAACAACTTCGACGGGAAACTTTTGCCGGATATATATTGAGAAGAGGTGGTATTTGATCTCCACACTGAGCGGGGAAATTTTAATTACATATTTGAAAACGTAAAAGGATTTCATTTTTGGTGATTTACGCCTCAGAAGCTACTTTTATTTATATTATAATTAAGAAAGCTAAATAAAGAATATTATCTGCAAACATTTACAGGTTTACGATGAAAAAACTTTTATTTAATGTGCAATCATATTAATTCTTTAGGGTTAAGCAAACGAGTAGGTCGTATTTCGTCTTGAAAGACCCGAAAACAAACAAAGTGGCCTTAGAGACAGTCAGATAAGAAACACTGTTCAGCTGCAAAAATTTTAAAGCTGAATGTGAATAACTGATACGATATATTGAAACAGTTCATCTACGTTTGATCAGGCCAGTAAAATAGCAACCTATACGTTCTGAGTTCAAACCGAGCCACTGCTGCCCATCTTGTACATTTCTTCGTTTCCTCCGGGCAGCTTTTTTATGGCCAAGGCCATCTTCCTGAAAGGTCATTGTACATTTCTATGACAAATACCAAATAAAGGAAGTAAAACAGTTTATTCGCAAAATCAAAAATCAATTTTTCTGATTTAATAGAAAGTGTAAAATAGACAGTTGATGGATCAAGTAAGATAAATCTGCCCCGAAGCATCTGAAACGGTTTAAGTCCAGTGGTACACTAGAGAGAAAGGAACACAGCGTAAGTCATTCTAATAGGGAGCTGAAATGCTAAACTCGGTTACTCGTCCATCACCGATAGCCGATTGCGCACGGATGAGATTAGCTTCTTAATTTGGAATTATTATTTGATACAATTACCTGATGTGAACAACTTTATCAAACAAATATCATGTCCGTAAATGTAAAAAATGTGGTAAGGAGCGGAAGCAGAATAGCTAGGAACACAATGGAAATGACTAAACTCTGAATTCTTGTTGGCCTTCCCCAAAAGGTGTGAAATTAGGCTCAGAGTCAACAAACCAATGCATACCATTGAAAAAAAACCAAAAGTGTAAAGCATTCTACACATGGATTAGAAAATGACCTTTGGAAAGGTGAACCAACTTCTATTAAAAGGGCTACCAGTTAATCAAAGGTGGACACGTATAATCACCGTCGTCGTAATCAGAAGTGCTGATAGCTTAGCGATTTTTCTATAAAAAAATGTTTTGAAATTAATTCAAAAGTAAATTTTGATGACTTTACATAGGTGTAAGTTTTACACTGAAGAGCAATAAAGAATTTTCGAAGTGCTCCTACAATAATATTATAGTACCATACCCACGGACACTTATTTTAGGATAAGCGTTCAATTTACAGCTCTAGTGGTTGTTAACGATCAATTTATTTGTTAGTAGAGTCCTGATAATACCCATGGTAGTACGATTGAATGAGATTGGGAGAGAAACTTCATCCGTTAGCTACGGATAATTTACCGAAATAAACTATCAAATCACCGGAAAATTCAATGATAAGATCTCTGGAATACATCCGTATATACGTGTTTAATGACAATGTCGGTGACTGTGCCGACGACGTTCACGGAAAAATAACAGTTGGATGTAGTGTCTGTTTCCTATGACCAACAAAATACCTCGGTCCTAGCAACTCTCTCAGCCCCCCCCCTCCAAAAAAATGTGGTCATCACACTGCTGATCACTCTAAAGAACNTTTCAATGACACAGTCTTGTTTTTTGGTTCAATAACTACACGGATAGTTAGTGAAACATGGTTATTTGTGACTGATTTCTTGCAACGTTTAATAAATTGTTTTGATAGAAAATACTCAATGCTTTCGCTCCAGTCACATGAAAATATAAGACTTGGCAGAGGGAAATTCAATTTTCAGAAAAGAAAAAAATATGAATTTTGTGCAAACTTGTTACATTGGGTGGCGATCAAAATTCGACAATAAGACTTAGAAGGTGATGTCCGTTCAACTGGTCGGCCCGTGCAAACATGCTATCAACCTCAAATCGTGTTTAACATCGGTAGCCATATCAGGTATAGCACAAACGTTAGCGAGAATAGAATACAAGTGAGAGAGATAATAATTTACCGAATCTATTCTCTCAGAACTATTCTTAAAAATAATCAACCTACCATAGCTGTAATAGGAGATGGATAATGAACATTTGTTTTCGGGATTTAGGTCCCGATTTGCCGGAAAAACGTTGGCCGTCAAACAAATTTGTTACCACTGATGTACTTCCGTTTTAGATCACCGCATCTCGGTGTTAACTAGCTAAAACAAGAATCAAGCTGCGGGTGACACAGACAATAATCACGTGCTCTCCGTACCCTAGATTAGATTAATTCTGTTTTTCTTTTTCAAAAGCCTACAGTGTATTTTTTCATTCCGCGGTTGAAATGGCATTTCAGGCAAGTTTCCTCAGACGTTCCGGAAAATTCAGTTGTGCCATGGATTCTCTAGCAGTAAATCTTATAGTCATGTGAACGCTTGTTATCAGTCCGGTCGCTCATGCTTGCGATGGCGTGCATCGGTGAAACGGAATCCATCTTATTTTCCCCTAAAACATCTGAAAATAGTCAGCCCAGATTCAGAGCTTTCGCATGTTACCGCTCGTTCCAAAACAAGACAAACTGCCACACAAATCAAACGAGGATTTCACGTCTTGGTGTGTGCGTGTGGGTGGGTCAGTTCGAATTTGCCAGCTGTCAAATATTTTCCAAACCAGATCGATTTCCGTGTTACTTTACTTAGTGGCTAAATTCACTTTTTATCGCACCCAATGTCGCAGGTTGGAATGCAGATTTGGACTGAATGTTACGCACCAGGTGCACTCAGGCTGTTGGGTGGTTGTTTTCTTCTGAGGCTAAGCCCGTTTGCGGAGTGTGTGAATCGAATCAGTTGTGCTAAATGCTTCACAGGTTTGGCAGGTCTCAGTGATATTATATTACAAACATTTGGAATATGCAGTGATGCTGCCCTACTCTCGTGCTTCCGTTCATCCATTGACCTGATCCTACCTGATCACTAACCCTGTAATGAACACCTATGTCATCAGGTTTGTTGCTGAATTGTAGCTAAGGTATGACGTTACAACCAAAATAATCACAATGAATTACATGGTTTTCAATCGCTACTCAATTAGAGAACACGGCGATTTAAATTGACTTATTATATCGTTGACAAATTAGGGACATTTATTGAAATATTTATAAGTTTTACATGGCTTTTGCTCTTGCAGTTCCCTGAATTGGCGGCACTTGTTTCTAATTTGTTGAATGAGAAAATTGGTTACATACTGCAAAATAAAATACTTTCCATGAACCGCTAATCCTAACTTAAAATATTTTTCCTTTTAAGATAAATCATAGGAAGCAGCATCTTCAAATCAGTTGGTATCTAGCACAAAAGGTGAAATTCGTGACCCCTTTCGAAACTCGAGGCTTCTCCTGGTTGGTGCACGTTACCCAAAGTCACAAAACGTATGCCTGCTCTTCTGGTTTTCGGTTGTAGTTCTATAGTGTATTGGTGATAACGCGGAAACAAACAAAATGTATGTTGAGAGAGTTTCAGTCAACGCAATTTACTTCGATATGTTTACTCAGATAGTCGTAAAAAAGGAAGGCAATGGTCCAGGCCAAGAAGAGATCTCAGTAGCTATCGTAATTCAATACATTAGGCCGTTTGTTTTGCTTTTGGGTACTACGTTTACTTATTCAGTGACCGCTTATCATCCAGTGCCAATTAGTTGACTGTCGTGATGAAGTTCTTTATTTGGTGCATCCACGTATTTGCACAGATCTGGAATCGCATGCTCCGGACCAGCGTTCACAATAGTATTGTTTTAACTTATTAGTCAGATAAAGGAGTGGATTTTCGTGACATATTCATGTTTTGAGTTTCTAAGACCGATGCAAATGATCTAATCCAGATGCGAGGTTGATACAAACAGATGGTAAATACTGAAAGTGGAACTTTGCGTTAGGTGTCATGTATTTTTCTCGATAACAAGCTTTATTTACATCTCCTTTTGCGATCGGTCAGCTTTTTTATCGCAACTCATAGGTAATGAAATAGTATTCTCTATACAGAATTCATCAATGATTCGCTCCAGTAGACGTAGACAACACCGAATGTGACGTTTGTTTGAGGCATCCGGAACCGACGTGGAATTACGAATGCGGTCTCGAAATTGTGTGCATTTAGTATGAAAAGCTAATGTAGCATCCAAGGGTGGTGTTTAACTAGTGTGCAATTTATCCATGACCACTACACCGTGCAAAAGTCCCCATTTTCGATCACATCTATGACCTTGGAAAAACTAAAGCCTTACGCTAATTCTGGTCACAACGCGGATAGAACACAAATAGTAACCGACTTTCACAGTGCTTTGCGAAGATGAATTTTACCCCTTATTGCGTTTCTATATTCATTAATAGAATCAAGTCGTAGGTTCCTCATTCTAGTGTTGGTATACTTGTGGATTGAATCAGATATAAACCGTTTTGTTTTGTAACTCGCACAAAAATGAATGGTTCTTCCGAAAATTTTCGTTTCACTAAACCTTTCTAATTGATAAACAAGTCAGCTTCATTTTTGAGTAAAATGAGGCTTTTCGCCATATTACCCATACCTCCGGTTGAATAAATTGGTGGCAACAACCACTTGACCAGCAGCCACCCGAATAGTTATCTATCTAAAGTGGTTCTGTCAAAGCAATAGGAGATTTGATTTTTCGAAATAGAGTTTGAATAATTAAATCCATTGTGTCGAAGATGTCATATTCGAGACAAATAGAAAAAAATCAACATTAAACCTCCGTTCTCGTTACTCCGCTCGTGTTAAGCATCATGCGTGGTATTCAAAACTTTCTATCTCTCCAAAAAGCAAAAACATCAGCAATAAAAGGCAATCAATATGCACAAGAATGGTACACATTAAGGTACACGTATATAATAATTTACGCAATACGCAGACAATCCGCCGAAAAGATCACTACTTTTTTCTGTATTTAAGAAAAGATTAAAAAGGACAAATTTATCTTTTTTGACAGTCTATCCAATAAAATAATATATAGAAAACCATTGGAAGTAATCGAGAATGACAACTAAATAAATGAGTGTAATTTGTGTCAATTTTTTTTATCTGAAACGTTTGGCGGACAAGGTTATGCCAAAACGGATTACAAAATTACTAACGAAAATTTCATGTCATACGCTTGCCAGAAAATACTGCTTTTCTGTACGTGCCTGAGATAAGAAATTCCTTATTCTCATCTATCCCTCATGATCTTCTTGTTACTTATTTTTCCGTTCCTCTATTCCTTAAGGGAAGGTAATATTTAATTCATCACAGAAGGACGATCGGTATCATCGGTAAATTGGACTTACAGTGCAAACGAATCGGTCTTCATTCTAGCTAACGCTCTTGGTCCAACGCCGATAAGAACGGACTGTACTTCACCGCTCGCCAGTTGTATTTTCATCTAGATCTGCTATTCCACCCCTGATTTGGCATACCGTGGAAGGGTTGCACGACATCCATACACACTGAAGTCTCACAACACATTCTAACCACAGCAGGCAGCACTCAGTCAAGTTCACACACCTACTGATCATCCTACTCAGCGTAAAAGCATACAAATATCTGAGCGTTACTGAAGCCGTTCTGCATCCGGTGTCCATATCCACTTTAACGGTTAGTTTCTCATCACGCAACACACGGTCGTCAAGTCGTGCGCCTCATTCAAAAATAAAACATGTTATGCAATCCATAGGCTGATACTCACTGAAACGCTGATTCATTCCTTTGGTGCATTGTTCAATGCCTCAATACTTTAGATTTCTTGAACTTTGAACATGAATATCATCTTTGCAAAACGTAATCACTATGATACTTGTGTCGCCACTATGCAGAAAAGTATTTTACGCCATACTGCTGAGCCTTTACAAGTTTGAGCTATTCGAGCATTGCTCTTGCATCCAACTGACGGCCAAAAAACAACTATAGTTAGGAATTTTGATAGTTACCGTATACCTCTTTATGAAGGGTTGAAAACATTGAAGTGAAACGAATCGCTATTTTTTTCTTACGGACTGCTGGTTTGTACTTATTTTTGTTAAGCATAAAACGTTGGTCTACAGAAAAGTGCTAGTATTTGCAGTGCACTAGAAAATCCACTTACTCCGGTTGATTCTAGAGTAAATTTGTAGAGGAACTTCGCGTCGAATTGCGATGATCTAATTGGAACCAAATGCTTGATTCACTAATAAAATTGTCTAATTGGTTGATGAAATATTGGACAGTAACATGCAATCCAAAACGGCATTATCGTTCAATGTATCCAATGGTTGATTTTTTTTCATTTCAATGACACTCAATGAGATACCTATCTGATAAATATGGAATGGTAATTGATGTCAAAACCAGAAGTCATTTCATTGGCTCGATCCTCGATTTCACTGGGAATAAGTTCCGCTATCCCTTATTCATGCCAGTCTGGTAGATGTTCGTTCTCCTTCCCGAGTCTCAAACTTTCTCTGACAATCGCTTGTTCATTCATTTCATTCTTATCTACAGAAGACGAACTAACTACTTGACAGTGCACAAGACAAGGCTCCCCACATTTGCAATTCTTCGAATACGCATAGATCATTCTCGATCCGCAATCCCTTATAATGAGCCCGTCAGTATCAGAAGACAACCTGTCATTTGCAGGACGTAGGACTGCTCTGTTCAGTCGCTTTTAGCCTCATTGCTCAACTGTTTTTATCTCTAAAACAACACCGTAACTGCTCTTGTTAAAGACCGCGATTGATGCAACGAGTTTTTCCACCTGACTTTTCCGTTCCCATATAATGGGAACAAGAGAGGTGGTTTACACAGATCTATGAGAAACTATTTATTACAAACTATAAGCAAAAGTTGTAGCCAGGATCGAAATGATTTAGTATGACTGATGCGAGATTTTATCAGTGCAGAATGAGATAAGTATTGCTAGTTTTTTATTCAGTGGAGAATTTTAGTATTTTAAACTGATTTATTTACCATGTTACTTGAGTTCAATTATTGGTAGTACTGTGAGTCAATGAGTAACAATTGCTTGGCAAACAACATTTGTCTTTTCATATTATATGAATCGAATTACTTTGGTTCAAAGATGAATATCTGTTAAAAATTAAAAACAACATGGAATCAACCAAATATTGACTGTATCAGAGAATATACATTTCATAAACGCTCGGTTTTGATAACGAAGAAAGACTGGAAAAGCAAAGTGAATATTATTTCCATCAGAAACGTTTTACGTATTTTGTAGTGCATCCACGTAATTTGCTTTGAAATCAAAAATACAATAGATTTCGGATTTTATATGTATCACTCAACCCTGTAAATAATTTTCCCTTTTACCGGGAATGCCATACCGTGTGTCATTCTGCTTATCTACCCTAGAAACGGTACAGGAATGTGTTCTACACCTTGTTTTCTTGGCAGTTTCTCTCTGATTTGGCAAAGTAGAAAAGTGATTTTCGAATACCCTATTCTGAGGTTTGGAGTAATACAACCGGTAATATTTCACTATGTTCTCAAACAGATATGAAGTTTGTTGATTGGAATACAATCTGGCATTTGGACTAGAAAAAATCTATCCCAGAATCGATCAAGTTTTTGATCTCATAAAAGGTTAATCACCGAAAGGTGTATGTTCAAAAAATGACTTAGTCACGACACTATTGGCTATGGAGAACAAATCAAAACGTTTCATCTCAATTATCTTCCTGAAAGAAACTGCGGTACTATCCGTGGTTGAGGACACGGGTTTTGACATATTTGTTCTTGTGTGACGGGGTTACACTGGCCAAATTACGTTGACAGTTCTTGGTTGTTGAGTTAGGAGTAACACAGTAAAAAGTGCTTCCTGTCTATGCTCCATTTATTGAGGAACCTTCATTTACATGATGGTTACTAGATTGTCTGTAATCTCGATATAAGATACAATGTAGCCAGCAGCTGTGTCGTACATATATAGATCTATGCATAAATTGCATAACCATTTTAATCAGATATGCCACACACCCCCACATGGTACATTTTAGTTCCTTTTTCATCTAGTGTCCTTTTCTGAGATGATACTCTGTTTTTTCAATATAGGAAATCAGTTTGTTCTATCTCATTGTTGAGAGCGCTTTCATTTCCCTTTTTTCTTGACCCAGTAAGCACGCGCGCGTGCACAACCATGTGCGTGTTCTTGACCGGGACGAGCGTTAGAAAGTGGGTTTTATTTTTACGCCAATCAACTATCAGGTCACAACGGTTACTCTCATCCAGTTCCTCCATCTCGGGGCTTGACGGTCTGAATGATGCTTAGAAATGGGGTCAAACGAGAAGACTGTGGATTCGGTGGTCCTCGGTGGAGTAGATTCGAGCAACTGTTGACACCGGAATACGTGGAATGTAAATCTGTGAAAATTTCTGTGCTGCTCTGAAAAGGAAAATCGAATTCATTTTGGGTCGGGTGCACTCAAGAGTTGAACAGAGTGAGAACAGCCCTAGAACGGAATAGATTTTGAAAAAAAACGGATTCTGGTGAGCGTGTTCGATCACTTAATCTTATTGGGTCAATGTGGGTCACATACAATAACAAATAAAATCTTTTAATTTAGTCGGATCATAGCAAATTTTTCTGAGGCACGACAGTAAGGTGGAAACAAGCTGGACAGATATAAATTTGCGTCGCAGCTTCAATGGCATATGCTCGCCGGGGAAACGTATCGATTTCGGACTTTACAGTCGGAATTAGTTGGTCTGGCTAAACCTAGTAAACCATAAGCACCTCTTGCCTGCCAATTAGGTCAAACCACCTGTTGGAAATGATTGATGAGGTGCTTATGCACAGACAGAGGCAGTTGAGGTGTTATTTTTTCGTGTCATTCATCAACATTAGTTATCACAGGAAATGGAAATATTGCATTTACAGATGCTCAGGGGGTATCTAAGCCAGTCACATACAGTTATATACAAAACAGATAAAGGCCAGAATAAGGTGCCCTTTCCGTTGGACACAATATAGACAGTGATATATGATTCGTGGCATTATTTGCCAGCTCTTATCTGGAAATGATTTATGAAGTAATTCTTTATTGACGAAATGAATAAAAATTGAGTTGATTCACTTCCAAATAACAGTCTAATAGAATTTTACTTTGAAAGCACTCGGACGAAAGTCCTTAGGTGTGAACGAGTTGGAACACTTCGTGCATGCATTTTCCAGACGTACATAGTGCCGGATTTCCTACGCAATGTTTCCAAAGCTTGATAGATGTAAACTGCTTCTTTCAAATGATGTAGTAGTTTCCACATGTGGTTCTTAGTGAGCTCCAGAGGATTGATCGGCCGTCATAACATGATATGCCCAAGGGGGCACAATTGCCTGATGTGCTCATTGAGATAATTTCATCTCATGATAGATATAGTTGAACTTTCGATACAGTTTGGATTAATTCAGCTCATGTTGTTAATTGCCGACTGAATACTGACCACACTCAGTGACCGATCAAGGTTTTAGGCATGAAACCATCTAGCCCTACTGATCACTGTTCTTTTTCGTTATGTCCGAAAAAATCGCCGGGTTTTAAATATAGAAAGCTTCCCTAATCTAAAAAACAGCATTAACCGCTTTGAAACAAAAGAAAACGGGCACAGATATCGGGGGAGATGCGAAAGTTATGTTTTTTTTTATTCAGAACGGTTTCATGCACGTATTCCTGAAATCGATCAATGGAGAATATTCAACTTTCCCACTCAGTGCATATGTATGCATAGTAACGGATGATATTTTCACATTTAAGTCGAATAAAAAATCTTACAATGAAACTTATGAACCTAACTGTCAATAGGAGACCACAGAAAACAGTAGTTTTATGGTTGATTCATATCTTCTGTGGGATTCGAACCCAGGTATGGACGCTACCTGTGCCTTGAGATCTCAGACGCTTCTCTCCGGGAACTGCTATGTGTGCGTCTGTGTGAACTGATCGGTGATATCAGTAAGGAGTTGTAGCTCAATTGCTTTAGCGTGCTCGGCACTGTTCTTTTTCCTTCAGTTGGTTAGAACTTGATGAAACAAATTATGTCTATTTTTGAACAATTATGCACTTGAACAGCTCTGTTTATAATACATGTGAGAGAAGGTGCGTTTGACTGTGCATATACAGTGTTAGACAATACAATATTCAAAGATTTAGAACTGACCACATGATGTTGCCGCACCATGTATAGTTCTTTAAACGGATTCATCAGAAAATCCGACTAAATAGATTCTTCAGGTGGAAAGAGTCGTTCTGGCCCACACGAACTGCATCACACAAATAGGATTTCATCTAGTTCAATGCAAATAAACGTTGTACGCTAAATGGGAGATTCAGTATTGCTTTCTGTCAGCTTTTGTTTTGCTGGGTGCCCTTTATTGGTTTACATGAATCATACCAGATAAAATAGAGGAAAACACCTTCCGGGAAGAACAGGTTTTAACCCAGGAGATGAAGTATTGAGTAAACGTAATATAGAACCTTGTGCACACTTGTTATTCCAAAAGAGTGTGTGTGTACAAAAGAAGAGTTGGAGAAAGTCATGATGAGGAGGAAACTACAGTTTAGGTAAACAGTTAATAATCCATAGGTGTTCCGGATCATTTCGAAAAATTTGGGTGTTGTGCTCATGGTAACAATGGAATCAAGTTTGTTTTACCCACAACGTGAGTACCAAAACACAAGATTTCGGTGACAACGTTACGACCTTCTTGGAAGGCCTTTGTCAAGTCAGTTTTGTCAAGTCAGTTTAACCGGTTTCTCAAAAACACAAGCTATTAAGATGAAAATCGCAGCGTTCAAGATTGACCCAAAGACGGGGTCAAGTGCGTAAGTTTCCGTGTGTGTGGACGTGTGCGTGTGTGTATGTGTGTATGTTGGATTCGGATTATCATTAGTGCTCTGTGGGATCTGCACCTATTGCGTGATCTGTGTTGGTGTGTGAATCTGTGTGAAAACAATACACGAGAGGTCAGGTGGTTTGGTGGGGCA
>UZAN01039545.1:80576-112009 GCA_900618425.1 Echinostoma caproni
ACCAATGTGCAGTCTAATAACTTGACAATCTAGGAAGTTTATTTTCTTCTCACTTGAAACCACCGTGAATTTGATGTTTTCATGGTGGGAATTCAAAAATAAGGTAAATTCTTCCAACATGTGTTTTTTTATCACTACAAATATGTCGTCCACGTATCGCCACCAGATTCTAGGAGGATTCACGAAGGAATTGAGAAGTTTGCATTCCAAGTTCTCCATGAAAATGTTGGCAACAATTGGGGAGATAGGAGATACCATGGCGATACCTCCAGTTTGTTGGTACAAAGTATTATTATACACAAAATATGTGGATTTCAAACACAATGAAGTGGCTTTAATAATGTCATTAGCTGTTAGGGAAGTACGTTGACTCAACAAATGATCATTTAAAAGTAGGGTATGTAAGACAGAAAGACATTCATCTATTGGGATTTGAGTAAACAAAGATACAATGTCATAACTAGCCAGGCATTCGGTGTCTTGCATGCAAGTAACCTTACGTTTTTGTAGAAAATGCGTGGAGTCTTTGATGAAATGTTCGTTTAGGTAAGTTATCAAGTCTCCAGAAAACTGCTTGTGTTGATAGCTTAGACGACTATCGGATTGAAAGCCCCTTTTCAGAGGTTTATAACTGGTTCGGTGAACAAGTGATGAAGCGTGGTGGCATGCGTCGTTTGTGTCACGTAGAGGAAATCCTCCAGACCAGAAAGATAATGGTTTTGAATATGAAATAAGCCTGAGTGTGAATTGGAACCATCAGCAGTGAGAAGTTCAAAACAAATGTGCAAATAATAAGAAAAAAGTTAGAAATAATCCGGGGATTCAGTCAAACAGAGAAACACCTCTCTCACACTAAGTTCTTACTTTGCCAATCTCGATGAACAGCATTTGGCTAAATAACAGCAATCATTACTGTGTTGAAATCATTCCGGAGAAATAAACTTACAGGATGTAACAGAAAGGGGAACGTCAAAACGGTCATTGAATCCAATCAAGAACTACTACTGACGCTTGAGAAAGGTTTACCTGCTCACAACTGATTGGTATTTGTTTTTTTCACCCTCCAGCCCCCTCTTAGCCCAGTCAAAATGATAATGAAGCGGGGCACATTGCTCATTTGACGTGAAAACCGGCCTAAAATGTACCACCTGACCGAGCGCCTGTCAATTCAATCGCCGATTAATTATTAAAGTTCTCGGGTTCTGGCCAAGAAACAGCAGATCTATCCACGAACTGCCATTAAACTGCAGTTTTGATTGTTCGAATAGGTGGCCATATTGCACTGGACTTCTATCTCACTAGCTTCTTGAAGTTTCTCATTACAAACAAGTGGAACGACGAGAAAGATTGGAAGCGCTTTGTGCTTTATTATGCTATTTTGCAACTCACTTGACAAGTATTTGTCCGACGCAAATAGGGGCGTCATTGGCGTTTCAATAAATTTAAAGTGTATCAGCCGTCAATTTAGCATTTTGTTTATGTCACTGATAAATGTTTATTGGTTGACGAGTATGGAACCAAGTGGAGGAAAGTAATATGTCCATCCAGTTTTCTGAAGAAAACAATTTCACCTGTCTCAAAAGGTAAATGGTCATCACGCCTAATGATTTGGATGGAAAATAAATACGGGTTGCCTTGTTGTTGGGCTAATTTATTTGGCAGTTTGGATGGTGCTGAATCTTTTGCGCTGACAAGTCAGGTTTTTGGTGATGAGTGCTCCAGGACACTCGTTTTCAAAAGGGCGTAGTTTTCTCAGATACTACTCAATGTCATATCACACGCAATTTATATCATAGCAAAGCTTTTTAGACCTCTGCTTGATTTTTATCACTCATCTTTATGCAGTTCCGTACTTTCCAATATCAAATTCATTTAGTTACCCCTCAACAACGTGGATAGGAGTGTGATTGAAAATGTTTTCCTATGTTGAAGAGAGAGATAAGTCAGCTATCAATAGAGTGGTCATTAGGATATAGCATGCTCAAGAGGAAAGTGATAAATGAGACTTGATTGTCGAATTGACAGACTCCATTAAAATAAAACTAACCCAAATGCTTAAGAATGAAAGAAAACTCGCAGGGAAATGAAATCGTAATATATATGTCATGCCTTAGGAATTATTAAATAAGTTACTATGATTTTTCTATTGGGGCTTACTTATGTTACAAGTGAAGTGCCATCAATCATCGTTGAAATCAAAAAGTTACACGTTTCATTGGTATTCCACTAAGAGAAGCAAAGCATGAGCACATACCCTTGCAGATATGTTTTGCTTGATGTGAGGATATTATAATTTTGATTCCTGTGAGCACTAGATATTGAGATGAAAAGATCTGACGAGAGTCAGAGTGTCGCACGAGGTCCATCTAAACGATATTGACTTCTCTGTAACAAAAATCGGTAAAGGCAATCAAAACAATCTACAAGATTGATGATGACTTTTTGCAATGTCCAAATAAGCCTTTCTAGGCTCTCAACTCAGCAACTGTGTGCATGCATTTTTCCTTTCCCTTGTTTCTGACCCAAGACCTGATCGTGCAATCTCAGCTCATTTCTACAAAAATCTAAATCAATTTCTGAAACCACCGAGTACCTATGCCGTTTAGCTCATTATTTTGCGTTCATGATTCCACTGAAGTGGAGACAAAATTGTATAATCAATATTTCTTTTGTGACACTACCAAGGCAACACTTGTTATTTTCCTCTTCCTCATCAACATCAGCCTGTTTTAGTGCTCAAATCCGATTCATCCCTCCGACACCAATATTACACAGAATGCCAAACGATTACTTCAGTGAAAAGCATGATGCTTCTCGTAATTAGAAACTCGCGTTCATCATGATTCACTCTTGAGAACAAAAGAAATCGAGTAATCAATTCTCCGTATCCGAAATTTGCTCAATAATCATGAAAACCGTGAATGAAATTTAGACTTTTTTGTTGGGTGCGAAGATGCTAAATCTATTTTTAGGATAGGGCAAATCGAAGGAAATCACATGGGACATGGGGATAAAATAAAGTTAAGTAAATCTGTAGCCCACGTTGAGATCACAGTCACGTGATGCCGATCTATATCGCTTGGTCGAAATGCTAATCAAAATGATGTGCTTCTTGCAGGTTAAGAATTTACAGTGACTTTCGTGCAAATTGAATGGATTCTAAGAATTCCCCAACAAATAACGATCAATGACACAGGACGAAAAAATCTTTCTCGCATGCTGACAAAAGTATCTTTCTCCATTTTCCTGGTGATCCGTACTTTCTGGACAGCCATCATGATGAGCATCGTCATTATTATCCATTCTTATAGATGTGGAAACCATACAAATGTGAGTTGTTGATCACATATCTACTTATCCAATTACCTCAGGCCATATTTCGGGCTACGGTGACGATCCAAGCCGGATCAATCTGATGCCTGATAAGCACAATATTTATGTTACGTCACTTGAGATTCCAATCTATTATGTTCTGTTCTCAGTTTGGGAATCATCTAACATGTCATATCAGTACCACAAGGAGCGACACAAAATTTCCGTGTATGAGTCTGTTCCGTTGTGGCAACAATGGAGCACTTGTACCGCATATTTTGGTAACAAATGTGTCCAACACTTTTATCTTCCAGTAAGTTGAGGTAGGTGCTAGTATACACTCTTGGTCCGCATATGAAACATGCAATGCGGTAGAGAAAGTTTGCAAGAATTGCTCTATGGCGCAATGGAATATGAAGAAAAACTGGTTTTGGTTTTTTTGATGAAATGTCCCACAGGTTAATGCGAAAATAATTGTGTTGCTGTTTTTCAGTTAACGTTTCCCTGCACTCCAGTTGCAATAGCGGTTCATTTGTTAGTGTCCTAACGCAAATTATCAAGAGAAATCGTTGCTACGTTCACTAATTATTAAGTATATTCATTGTGGGAAGGAAAACGTTTACGCAAAAAGGACAGCAAACGGACAATAAGCCAAATTCGCGCCTTGGGGTGATTATTATCGGAATTCAACTTCTCTTAATACGCAGATCTCATTATTATTAAATTTGAAGTTTATGCGTTATCTTCTGCTTGTCCCCACTGGGTTCTTATAATTTTGAAAGAAGCATGCTAAATTACGTATAAAGTTTCCGTTTTCTAAACTCGGATTTAATACCAGAAGCTCATTTGGTGAAGCCTACCGAGGGTTATTCAAACCTTCAAAAAACTTTTATATGCATATATGGTGATTTAGAGAAAAGGGTTTAATGAGCCCTGTTCTATGTGAACTATGGACGTTTTCGGCAGTCGAGTGAGGAGGCAGTGGTAACAGAAGAAGGATTCTCCTCTCTACCAAGTTCTTCAATGCTCTTTGCCAATAATGTGGTTATAATATGCTATCCAACATGTAACCTGCATTGGGTGTTATGAAGCCGACTAATCGGGATGCGTATCCAGTACAGTTTCACCGTGCAACAGTTTATGTTGGTTCGATATTTTTCATTACTTTTGAACGACGAGAGTGATTAAATCTATTATGCACTCGTGGAGTGGATGGATCTTTATCCGGCATTTGCAGGAAATACTGCGAGCTTCATAACTGTGTCAAACTATGGCCATTGGGACAACTATTTATTTTTCATTTTAAAAGTTTATTGTTTTTCTCCAAACATTGTTCAGATTTGTATTTTGGCATTTCAGACTGCTAATCGCTGCGGTTGGAGTGACCAACTACGGTTAGCGCGTTTCATGTGTGTTCTCCTCTTTTCTGAACAAGCAAAGGATGACATTTACATGACATGTGACAGCTTGTGATCCTGAACTGAAAACAATAACAGGAAATAAACTGGTGATTAACTTCATGTTTTATTTGGTGAATTTCGTGAAGTAGAGAACAAATAAGAATCGGAATAAAACGTGAGAACGCCCTCTGTTGACCTAGTTGGGTTGCAGCATCCTTGCGAATCCTTCAGCCCACCTGGGGGATCGAACACGGGTCCCACATTCAGAACGCAAGCACAATATTTTTAGGCCGCGACACAGCTGATCAGACCCTTTTGTTTTCATTTTCCTTATACACTAGACAGCACAACCGCTAGCATCGTAAACCACATTTATTCGTTACCAACTGAAAACAGATCACAGAACTCATTAATAGCGTCTTTATTTTATTCCGGATTTTTTTTGTAACAGCAAAAAACGCATTTTGTGTTTTGCCGAGAGTCAGCATTTTCCCTGAAATTCGCTTTGTTCGGGAGCAAATATTTCGAATCAAAATTCAGGTGGTTCATCGGAACCCGCGGCGACCAATCAAGGCTGTTGGCAAAATTTCAATCAACCAAACATCTTATAGGTGCATTTCCTTTTTATATCCCTCTCTCTTTTCTACGTTTGCACAGAAAATGATTTTCTACACGCTTTCAGTTGTATTCTGTTTCGCTAAATGTGGAATCGCTATCGGGACAACAAATGTCATCGGAAGATGATCTATTGAGAATACAGAATTAGGTCCATTCGGTGCGGTCATAAACACCGTGATTTAGTCATAATATAATGATAAAAATAGATATGTATTTATTTCTGATCGTTTTCTTGGTTCTAATTCACCGAGGGCATCAATTTTGACGAAATTACATTTTTATAATTTGAGTTATCAGTTGTGATGGTATTACACGATTCCGTTAGCTGGAATGATGAGCAGGCACATGCAAGAAATGTACACTTTGATGTCGAAAGTAAACAGATCAATGACTGAGATATTAGACAATTAAGGAGGATTTCTATGCGTGAAAAATAATGCGTTTATACAGTTGAGTGTTAGCTTACTTCTTTCCTTTATGAAAAATACGGTAAAGAAATGCTAAATTGTCCAACTGCGGTAATGCACTATAAGGAATCAGTAGTGGGTAGACGTAGAAAGGTAAAAATAACGTTACGGAGAAAGTTGATCGGTATGTTGGTCATCGTTAAAGGGAAATTTGTAGACCGCTTATCGTGTAAATAATACACCTGGGTCTGTCATGTGCGTACAGAAATCAGGTGGCACGTACGGGGACCCGCGATAGCTCACTCTGAAATGACAGTAATTAACGTTCGTTTACCACCGACACGTGATTACACTTTTCGTCATCAGTGGCACATGAAGGAAGAACACGGTACCCGCACACGAGTGTTTATTATGACAACCAATATACGGTACCAGACATGATAAGGAATGGGGGACTTTAGGTCCGCGTTGATCAGATGTTCTCTTGTGACCCGTCACTGTGTTCCTCTTCCGTATTTACACTGTTCAACCACTGCATAGCCTGAAACGGAGGGAGAATACGGGGTTCATTAGTAAGGCTCACAACATTCTTCGTCTGTGGGGTTTGAATGCCGCTGAGGGTCAGAACTTTACTTACGGGGTAGACAAAATACTATTCATCAAAAAGAAAACCTCGACTATCTAATTTTAAATTTATCCCTTGGCCAATGCGGGCGAAAGACAACGCACACATATGATAACGTTTCGAAGCAGGGCTTTCAGAAGAAAAGAGGATACGAAAGTATGATTTACGCGGACCTTTCCAGGATTTTAATGATGTAAATTTATCGATTCAAAAGACAAGATCAGTCAACTCAGAAAGTTTTGTGTCATGTTTGCCGCTCGTGGGGTGAAGTGATGATGAACGTAAAACAACACGGTTTGTTCGAAAACGTGTATATGAATACGGACCTGCTCTGTTATGCATTGGTAAGATTAGAACTGTTAAGAGAAGCATGGGTCACCGGATCCAGCCCATGTTTGAAAAACATGTAAGTATCTTGATATTTTTCCACCTCAATTATAGTCATTTTCGACCTCAATCTGATCCTGGCATTTCAGAAGTTATATCTGATCATCTTCCGACTGAATAATGAGAGTTGCGACCATCAGATTTTCCATGTCACTTGACTACCTTTTCAGCAAACAACAAAGGAGCGGAAAACGTTGATTCGTAAAACAGTTAGGTTATTTCGGTTAAATGTTATCAAGTTCGTTTTCGAAGGACAACTTCTACCAGATCATTACATCAATTTTTAAATAAAATCTGAAAGCTTTGGTAGATAGCGCTACCAACTGCCTTTATGGAGGAATATCGTTTTGTGAATAAGCTATGATCATATTGGATTCCACAACCATAAGAACGGATTGTTTTACATCTGATTAATGTTTGGTGAGAAAATCGAAGTTTTTGAAGCTCGTTGTTTTACCATTTGACATCTTGGATCTGTAACTTTTTCAATGAACGATTCATAGGGAAATGGAAACTGGTTTCGTCAGCTTCCCGATGATCAAGCTGATAGTTTGCTTGCGTTCTAACATTGACATCCCGGTTTCTCCCCAGCAGATGAGACCCAACCAGAGAGAGACCCAACCAGAGAGAGACCCAACCAGATGAAAATAGCTTTTTGGTGCGATTGGATTGCACTTTCTCAGTACTCCATGTGACCTTCAAAACGTTATTCCAAATCCAGTGAATAGATCCTTTAATAAAAAACACGCTGATTTCATCTGTGTGGTTGGGAGATATTATTTCTATTGCAATTTTTCACCTGAATCAACTAGTGTATGCTATTTATAAATTAGTACTTCAGTCTAATGAGTGAATTTCAACCTAGGACCGTTTCACTTTGACGAGGAATGTCATAGATAAATACAATACATGATCCAGAGAACTCGAAATGAGAAAGAATAGCTTTCTTCGTTTAGTGTAGTATTAATGTAGTGGGAAGCCAGTTTGTAACCGAAATTATTTTGTTTATGAATCCATTAATCATTCAGACTACATTGAAATACCTCCACCGAAAATGCAAAGTCCGTGAGAATTGTGGCCGATAAGCTACCTGAAATTGCATGTGGGAACAAAACCCAGTTTGGAGACGTGAATTAGACCACTAGGCTGAATACTCATGTATTTGGGCGCCAAATTTTATCTGAAATCACTGAGTTCTAAATAAAGTTTTGCCAACTGTGACGGAATGCCCCTCCTCAGGGAAATATCTCAGTATGTGCACCTGAATGAAGGAAAGTGCAAAGAGTAAAACAACGTTTGTTTTACCTAATAAATATTGAAATGTGTTGATTAATTTTGACTTAGTAATTCCCATCAAAAATCAGGCAATTGTTTTCCGTCGATAATCATTTGAATGCACTAGTTCTGGAAACAATATTTTTTCTCAAATTCTCATTGGTTGCAAAGATTCATGAGAGTTAATTCATCAGCCTTTTCCTTTTATCAAGAATAAATATTTAATTCGAGTAAACAACTCCAATGAGTAAAAACCAAAAAAATTGTTTTCTTTGTACCCACAAGTAAAACAAATGGAATGTAGCAATTCAATGAAGAAATAAGCAGCGGTGTTTTAGGAAACTTTGATTTCTTAGAGCTTTAAATATGCTGAACGATACATATAGGTAATAATTTGTTACAAATTTTTAAGACAGATAAACCAAGCTAAGTCAGTTTATTTACATGTGCAATATTTTGTCGCTTGAGTTCGATCAGAATGTTACTGGTGTTAATTCTCTCGATCAAAATTGGAAGAAAGGAAAATAATTTAGCTGGAATTTGGTAGCAACTTCTAAGACTTCCCGATTCGCTAACTTTGGCAGAATGCCCAAAATCCGGTGCATTCAAACCACATGTGTTCTCCTGTGATTTGCCAATGATTGTGTGGATGTGATTGTAGTTATATGTTTATGATAAAAATCATTTTATTGCTAATTATAATTATTTACAACTTAAATCCCTGAAAGGAAAAACTAACTGATAAAATTCCAAATGCGGAATTAGCTATAATCCTGTGGGATGGCACAATCATAGCAAATGCCGTTTATCATGAAATATTATAAATCCAAGAAAATTAGATTCCAGACACAAAAAGAAACGCATCTTCATTTCCAAGCTTCGTTGTAGAGAAAAACAGTTTGCTCCTTAACAGATGGACTGTTCCGGGGTGTTAGTACTTCTTCGTTTTTTTGTTTTTGTCCAAAAACATTGCACTGATGTTCGTTTCCAAACGATTAGATGAAGATATATCATAGTACATGATCGGTTTGAACCACAATTAAGCTGGTAGACCACTTAGAGTTAACTAAAATATCCCCGTTCCTCGGGAAAAAAGGAGAAAACCCGCTTGATGGGTAGTTTTGACGCTGGTAGTTGCGGCAATCAATGCATGAAATGAATGACTTGGCAGAACACAAAAACAAATGATAATCAAAACGAATTTAGTGGCATTTTGTTTGATATTAATCGTATTTACATTAGCTTTCGGATGTCGATTTTTGTCAATTTTCAGATATGAAATATTTGAACTTTATTCAATTTTTCACCACCGGAACTGTTCACTCAACTGTTTAAGCAACATATGTGTATGTAAAGGTCAATTCAGAACTGCAAATGAAGAGAGAAAGAATCCTTAGATTTTCTGAAAGAGATATCAAGGCATGGATTGTGATTTATAAAGAACTAACTTTTTAATCCAACGGAAGGTACAGCCGGCTGGTAACACGGAAATATCGTGCATCTCTACAGACACTACCAATCAACTTAAGTTTCGTCATAATCATCATTATTATTATCATAATAATAGCAATCATCATCATCCTCAAAAACAACTACATGACCTTGCTAGTGCTGTCACTTACCACTGATCACTAAAGTACCACCGAGTACTGTGTAAGATATCTAGACAACATGTCCGTATGGATGCAAAAAATATTTTAGGACGGTAAAAAGAAGTTAGACAACAAGGGGAATGATTTATTTGTTATGCATACGAGATTGTATGCTAGATACGCATGCAAGCACGCCCAATTAAGGGGTGATTATTATCACCTGCTTGGAATTCTATGTGCAAAATATCAGCGCAAACAGGTAAAGAATGGCTAAGTGCGAATGTGACCTTGAAAATTTAAGTACACTAAATTGCTAAATATTTCATATTAAGAGATAGAAGACGACACAAGAGATTAAAAGACGTTGACACAAAAATAAGTCAACTACTTGTTTGTGTTTTAGGTGAGGTATACATATTAGTTCTTCATCCCAATAAACGGTTTTTGGATCGATTAAAAACAAAATCCCAAGAAGGGAGATTGACATATTAATAACAGCGTACCCTAAACCGTAAATCAACCGACAGGCCTTGCTGTTTTATTGGTTGATCATAGGTATTCATAAGTTTGGAAGCAAGATATACGAGGTCCCTACTACGCACAAATTTGCAAAATCTTGTCTGTTTTTGGAAATATCCAACATGTCTAATTCGGCAACCTATGTGATTTACTAACTCACTATGGTTTACAATTTCGGTAAACTGAGTTCACTGATCACCAGCCGTGACCGAATTTCCTTTACCTGACCTTCTTTGTCTGGTTTGAGAATTTCAATTTGTATGTATGACCTATAGATATGTAATTCATCCTTTCATAATATAAAAACTCACACATTCCGTGCATGTCTAATAACGGTTCACTTGTCGTGTACAACTGTATAGAAATTCTACTTTTGTCCGATGAGTCTAGGATGATGCACGCACGTTTCAGGCGATTAATAACCACACTGTCTGTTTTAGCGTTGCCCGCCTCTCTTTGGGCTGCCTTGTACACAGGAATGTGTTCCAGCATTTGTTTGATCTGCATCTCTTTACTTTTTTCACCAGAAAGCTACAATATTATGTTTTTTCAACCCGTCCGTTACAATGATAGTTTGACATGGAGTAGGTTTAAGATAAACATCAATGTGAAATAAATTTCAGTTGACAAAAGTGATCGAAGGAAAAATATTGTTCTCGATTTGGAAACCGCAGGTTATGCTTATCACTCGTTTTGATTTCTAAATTCACGCCAATATATAATAACCGATTGATCGATTTTTGGGGTTCAAATCATCTCATCTGTATTCCTTCCGATCAAATATTCCTTCGTTGTGATTATGTGTGCACAGAGCATTTGTTTGGCTTTTCAGACAGCATTAAAGGGTGCTTCATTTCAAGTATGCAGAGAATGGGATACGTATTCATGCCAATATATCTCAATATTATCCAAATACTCCCACAGAGCACATTTCAAACAAAACAGCAGTACTGAGATGAGCAGGGTCTGTGGCCCGCAACACGCTCGCAAAGAGGGGTTGTGCTATATCGCGTAAATGGAAAATGAAAACGGTCTGATCAGCTCCCCGGTGCCGTAGTGGGTAGCATGCTCGTGTTCTGCCCATGACGTTCCGGGTTCGACCTCCAGTTGGGTCGGTGGATTCGCACTGCTGATGAGACATAACCAGATCGAAACACCTCTACAGTGCTTCCTAGCTTTTCATTTCACGCTTTGTTTGCTGTATACACGACGAGTTCTCTTTTGAAAACAACAGTCGCAAACACGCTCGTTTTCAGATATTCGTATTTATGCCGATACTTCTCAGTGCAGCACTATTTGGGAATAAACTTGTCTTGGAAAATAAAAAAATAAAATCACGGTTTACTTGAAAAATTTCGTCGTGAGACCGGAAATCAGGTTCATCACAATCACTTATCTGTTTGTCCACTTATCTGATCATCGAGAATAATCGTGATACGGTGTAGCGTGGGGCTGCTAGGGAAACTTCAGCGCTTGCACAAATTGTTTTGGGGGTTGTGCAGACGAATACCCACCGCTTCTGTCNTGTCGTGACCAGTATACGGCAGCGAACCTGCCTCGATAATGGCCCACGAGCTTTATATAGGGGTTAGAAAGTCTCGGAAGCTTCCACAGTGTGATTTATTTCAGCTAGGTGTGAAACCACTGTACTGGGGAGTGATTTAATCGTTCCGGTGTTCAGCCACACAGGGTAGTGTTCACGGATCTTTTCGCACAATCGCCTGACCATGTGGTCTTTGTACATTGTTCCACAGAACCAATTAAATGAATAACCACAGAATGAGACTGCAGAGTTTGAAACTTTGTCCTTCAGTCACAAACACAGTTGGCTTAGACGTGAACAACACACGAGGCTTGAATGCATAGCAAGTTTTATCGATTGCGATGGACAATCTTCTTGGTGTATTCTAGGCTGATGTATCTCATTTGAACGACAAAGAAATGGATTCTTTTTCTTAACCTCAGTGTTTTGTAATGAGTTTATCGTTCACTGAATCATCTTGTTGACTAAATGATTCTAATATCCGTTACGTGCAAAGATCTAACTTATATTACGCGCCTCTTTTCCTAGCGCATCTTCAATGCAGATCTTCCATGCCCTGTGTGCTAAATAAGGAACTAAGTTCCTTTTTACCTTAAGTGGCACAAGGCTTCGAAAATGAATGTATTGCTTTTTCCAAGTTGCATTTCTGTGCACGGAGCGTTGCACCGAATCATCGAGAGGTGACGCAGACATATAGAAACGGAAATTTGTTTTTAAACTCCATTTCTGATGTTTATGTTATCTTGGGATGCGCAATGTTGAACCTGCTTAATAATTCCGTTGTGATCGATGCTGCGTTGATCACGCAATAAATATCATCTACGTACCGCGTGGACAGTACACAGTCTTCAATTAATCACTGTAACTGAGTGCATTCATGTTTCGTCATGAATAAGTCCGCGAAAATCGGTTCCAGCGGAGTCTCAATGGTCACAACATCCTTTGGTCGATGGATCTGATCGGCAAACGTGAACTCCAAATTATACGTGCATTGATAAAGCAGTTGTTCAAGGTTGTTCAAGGGAGGCCGCGCTCTT
Source organism: Echinostoma caproni (assembly GCA_900618425.1). Lineage (NCBI taxonomy): Eukaryota > Metazoa > Platyhelminthes > Trematoda > Plagiorchiida > Echinostomatidae > Echinostoma > Echinostoma caproni. The sequence goes on from UZAN01039545.1 coordinate 93,292, forward strand.
CATTATTGGTTTGTACAAAACTACACAGATATTCAATCGTTTCGCTGATGGAAAAATCTGTGAACAATGAACTGACGTACGGCGACAGTATTGCTCAATCGACCAAGTTTAACGCACGAATTATGTTCAGAAGAGCAAATGCATCTTTGACAATGTGTTTCGCCAACCTAACTGGAACGGGTTTCAACAATTTGGCCAACCATTTTTCCAGGTCACGACATAGCGAGTTCCATGTATCCAAAATCAATCGTAATGGTACTTCATCTTCGGGTGCCTTTGACAATCCACACACTGTCGGAATAACAGTCTCGGTTGGCCTAAAACCCTCGAAAGTGTACTCATCAACAAATCATATCTGTTTTAACCATCGCAAAATATTTGGGTGGTCTTATTCTTTCCCCGTCGAATTGGTGAATTTTGGTCAATCATTCAATATGATACTCATCATGTCCATGCAGTTCATTTGATTTAGCAAGACGACCCCCATTACCTTATCCGGCTTGGATAGTATAATTTCTCTAGTTTCCTGAAGTTCTCCTAATCGTCTGATGTGTCTTGTAGCCACTAGTTCATTTGTATTTGGCTTTCAATTTGGATGCTGCTAATAGGGATTCACTAGGATAGATTTGAGTCTTTCCAAATCCACTGATGAACAGGGAATTCTGTGTGAAAATTGTGCATGCAGGTTTTCAAATTCCCCTCCACATCCAATTGGCTTGATCTTCTATTCGGACAACAAACACTTGGTCCCAGTGATAAAACTCCTAACAGTATTATGTCCAAAGTTGTTTGATAAATTGTGAACATACTATAAGGATTGGCAGGACACCCACCTACTGGCTTGGTAAGATTAAGTCACAGACGCAACGTGTTTTGGTTTCGTTCTTCTTGTTTGGAAACAATAGACTAGGCGTATTTCTCGAAAGAGTGTTTGTTCGACGGAGTGAGAGTATTCAGCACACGCCAATATGTCACACAATTACGCTTTAAATCCACAAGATGACTACACACTATCCCGCTCATTAGGAGCTTGACGTCGTAGTGTCACACTGGTAATGTTCACACGGTTTCCCATCAAAACTGTTCGATAATGCAAGAGCTAAGGCTTCCGTGGCTCACCCGCGGCACACCGTATCAAGAGCAATCTAGGCGATCGGATCCGTGGACAAACATATAAAGGATTGAGGTGGATCCGATTTCCGGTCTCATGATGAAATCGTTTCTACTAATCGGTGATTTTATTTTATTTTCCCGAGGTAATTTCAGTTCAAAGAACGGAAATATATATTGAAAAATATTGGCATGAATATGAATCTCTCCGTTGTTTTGTTAGCATTCGAATAAAGCGGAGAAATAACGATTACAGAAACATTCCATACCTCATTTAGTTAAAATTGATAAAACTGCCGGTCAGTACTGCGTGCTCTCATTCAGCTGGTCACATGCATACGTTTCATGTGGTTACATCATAAAGATGTTTTATACCTTATCGATTTTTGAATGGTATTTACGCCAAGTAAAACCCAACTTTTTCATAATTCGGGTATGTAAAATCTTAACAAACCGTGACGATAATTTTAGTCCATAAATTAGGATCAGGAACCACAAAGGTCATCGTTTCTGTTTTGTGAATTTTGTGATGGAGAATGAGCGTTCTGTTTCGGAAAATTTGAAATCAATTTGGATGGGAAAATTCAATTTTAAATAAGTTTGTTTTCATTCCCTCGGAATTCCACTAATTCCCTTCCAGTGTACTATTGGGTTAAGGTCGTTTGAAAGGCTTTTTGGTTACTTTTTCACGACAATTCCCGTCAAACCTCAGGCTTTATCCGTTCACCTTCCGCAGATATCTTTGTGGTCTGATTATTCGGCTTCCAAATTTTGAATATTGATTCTGTGGTTCTCAAAGTGGTTGAAATTAAGGAAAAATAAATTTCATTTATTTACCTAACTATCCAATTCGTTTTGATTCCGCTACCTCTACCCCACAATACTCATTTCAGGAATCTTCCTTTTATTTTGATACTGCAGAAGCGTCAATTAGATTTCCGGCGTCGGTGTCGGACTGTGTGCCACCTATCACTTTCTTCTCCCGCCTGCAGTTGTTGATACTTCTATGATTGAGTTATTCAAATTTTCTTTGGTTTAGGAATTAACTCATTTATTGTTTGAATATAAATGAAATTCAGTGAGTGGATATTGCATAATTTATTTCTACTTTAAGTGAAACCCATTATGTGAAGATACTTCAGGATTTGGAAGGCAAATGTTTCTGTAAACAGTACTCAATTTAAATATTCAAAAGTTAACATCTCAGAGAAAACTTCCTGGAGCAGTGAAGACTATGTTCAACAACGCCTGATCACGCTTGGTTTTGTGCTTTTCCAGCATATTTCTTTAAAGACCAATCCCATGCCATCCGGTCAGTGACATGATTTGGTGGCCCAAAACTCAAGATTTTTCGTGTTATAACAGAAAATTGGTGCTCATCCGCGGATTGAACCCCATAACGCTTGTGACAAGAATTCGAAACCCAACGATGCGTTAAGTTGTGTTTGGTAGTTTCAGAATATACATTCCTGTTTGTTTACAGTTTTGATTGGATCTTGATGTGCCCCAGGTTAAGTAGGTAGATGAGCACGTGGTGAATTAAGCAACACGTTTATTGTACAAGAAAATATGTAACCGGGTCATAGACCGATGAGCAAGCAGAAACGGGAAACATGTAGGAAGGAAGACAGACAGGCCAACCCAGGCCCACACGTCACAAACCATCCGTATGCCGTCAAGCTGGTGTTTGAATCGTCAACCAAGCAATCAGTCGATCGACAAATTAATCAATTGGGCAATCAATCTTCTATATGACAAACGTATCACTCGGTTTTAGGCCAGAACAGGTCTGACTTTGAAATCTTACGCATGATGAACTCAAAACCCGAGCAACTCTCGTCCCTCACCGGTGCAAGCAAGTACTCAAGATGTCCTCCGGTTTGGATTAAAAGATTGGAGAACTGATCTCCAAATTCAGCTGTCTAAATGATGGTTCCCTAAATTATCCGAGTTTTATAAAAACTAATTTTATTAGGCTTATTAATTGTTATTTGAATTTACGGAATTCCAATTGCACGGTTGATATAGATAAAATTGGGTTACGAAATCTATTCAAAACTGAATTTTTGAACAGTTCAATAAAAGCGGTCACTCATCGTTGTTGTTTAGTAGTACGATCGTTTTAAGTCATCCACACAGTTTTGGTTAACTTCCAATTTTATGCAATGCAAGCACCGTGGGACGGACCTCTATCTAGACCACACAAATCAAATAAATGTATGACATATTAAGGAACTCAGATTGTATGTTAGCAGAATGTGGTTTAACAGAAAACGTAGTCTCTGTTTTTACGCAGGAAAATCAAACTGCATTACTCATTCTTCATGAAGCCAAAGAAAACTCTGCATACAAGCCTTCCAAGAGGTCTCTCATCAGTAGTGCACTAACTGATTCCGCGTGTATGACCTGAGACCGAATTTTGGCGCATACACATGAAACGGAAATCAATTTGCGAATGAAGGTACACACGCACATACATCTTGGAAGGGGCTTAATGTGTTACTGACTGATTTATGGAGTCCGAATTACAATCCGTGCAAGATGATTTATGCTCCCCCTTGATAGGTTACCGCAGCTTTTGTTTTCCGCTCTCTCCATGTCTTCTACAAGTACTCCCTGCATGGAGCGAATCCGAAAATGCGCACAGTAATCGATCCTATCGGTGGACCTATTACACTAAAGTGGAACAGAATCCAGTAGGCTGAGAAACAAAAGACACGATCACTAAATGTGGAATTGAGTAACAGGAACACTGTTCATTATCTTTCGGCAGGCGAGAGCTGAAGGACCTTATTTGTTTGCCAATTGAGACATAAATCCAATCAACTTAGCATTAGGTTTCAGTAGTGAATGTTTTACTATCTGTAGCCGACTGAAAAGATGAATCGCAAATTGGACAACAATTTTTCGTGGGAGTTTTGAAGAGATTGGCCGCACAATGGTATCCAAAGTTAAAGAACGGATAACTAATGGACAGTGAGATGCATTTTTCTCCTTTACTGTGTGCATTTGGGAACCAAGAATCAAAATAAATTTTCAATTTTGTGTTAAATTGTTTACCGTTTAACTTAAGCCAGTGCCGTCTGATGTATCCTACGGAGCCATGTTGACAGAAGTGCATTATTTGAACCAAAAGCACGTTTCGTTTCATATAAACACATGAAGATTGAATACCTGATTGTTAACCAACCTGCTAAATTAAAGCAGTAAAACTTCATATTTGTTGTGGGAGACAAAGTAAGCGGATAATAATGTTTCCAAAAAATGTTGAATAAAACTGCCTCCTAATAATTTCAGGGATTGTGTAAATAAACAGTTGTGGCATGCATTGGGAAATCATTAAAATGAAAACAAACTCAAAGAATGTACTCCGTCGTTGTTTTTTTCTTTGGTGTCACATTAACAAGCACATCTATCTCTTCCATGTAAGCGTAATAATTTCGTCACTTTTTTCCTTGATCATCGAACCAAAGAGACTACGTCTTCCAGTGGACTCAGCTACAAGAGCTTATCCTCAGCGTTTTTAGCTCTTTACTGGAATTCTTGTGTAGAATGTGTTTCTTCTCTCCCTTTCTCTGTTCGGGTGATCTTCTAGCTACTTCCTCGCCCGCTTAAGTATCTTTTGAACCAGGTGTTACGAAGTCTTATCGGAGATTATTTTGTGAACAGTTTACAAACTGTTTGTGTCCAGTTTGTTAAATTCATAATAATGAAAATTCCTACTAAATGTCAACTGACTTTAAATCGCTTCTGATATTACAAAAGTACGTCCCACACCCATTGTACCTACCTGTAGCCGTAACTATTCCCCGGTCGTTCGTTCTCGTTCATTGTCCAAATTTTTACTGGGTATCATTCTGTGAAACCTCGATCCAAACACTGAAAAACACGATAAATACCACACATCGGTCTATCAAACAAATCCTGAACATACTAGGTGAATGATATTTATTCCCAACCCCTGTTCTCGAGTCCCGTGGAACATTGTAAAGGTTGTCCTTTGACGGAATGGTATCACGTATTCAATTTATTCCGTTCAGTCATATCTTTTAAATAAAAAACCATTGGTCACATGTGGATCTTCAAGTCAAGTCAAGTCTACCAAAGGAACCGATTTATACACCCCGAATGGTGGATATTTAGCAACCTCATAACCACAATGTCAACAATTGAAAAATCGAAATTCAATACAGCAAATAAAGGAAGTGAAACGCACAGCAACATATCAAAACAATGGCATCTCCGAGTATTTTGAATTGGTTTACTTTATCATTTTTTGCAGATTTTTTTCAACGAGTTCATGGTTTTTAAGAGATTTGGCGAGATACGGTACGATAAATACATGTAAACTTCAGTGCGTGCGTTTATAAGTTCATGATTGAAACGGGTGAATTAGTCAGAAAGACACTAATTAAAGGCAAAATAAAGGGGATGTGAATTATCAGATAAAATCTTATCGGAGAATGTTTTACAAGACAGACTCATATTCAAGTGACCTTATCTTCTCGTGTTCGTTTTGGATGTTTTTGTAAACGTTATAGGTTTCCAATTCTTATCAACAATTATTAATTTGAGAAAACTAAAGCATCTTCTTCCCCGACAACGATTTCAAAAGAAAATACCACATCGCACTACTGCATGGCCTACCGCTCGGTCGTCCAGGTCTCAACAGAGTACATACAGCATAGGACATAATATTTATACAAAGATTTGGTATAGCAACATGGAACACGATTCGCCTTTTCCCCCAACCTTCTTTGTGTATTTGTCTATTTTTATTGCATTTTATATTACCTTTTTGCCATGTCAAATCGTATACAAAAGTAGCGTTTTCTGCAGTATGCACTAAGGTTCGATGCAACCTAATCCTCCTGTACGTCAGTATTGTGATATGGGATTACCTTTTGAATTTTAGGATTTTAGGAGAACTTTTATTGTTTGATAGCATAAGAAGTTTTTGAATATTTCTCATCTGTGGAAGGCAACGCTTCTGAGTTATTCCATTTTTTTCTCAGGACACTCGGAGTGATGTCGCACATAAAAAATTGTGAAAGAAACCTCTTAAACAAAATGTTCAACTTCATTGTTCCACAGATGATCGTGTGGTACGGTTCACCTTCATGCCATCTCGTTGGTAGCAAGTTTGAATCTAACCCTCGACATGTCTTCATTTCCTTGCGACACTTAGCAACCATGACCTGTCAACCCTTGCTGAAAATTACTTAAACAATATTAAATTTCCCTCTCAACGACAATCCTGTGCAATTGAAACAGCTCTATAGATCAGGGGCACTTTGTTTATACTAGTTGAACACCTCCACTTTCTTCAAAACGGGATAAATTATAAATGGCTAATTGATTGGTATAATATATCAATGGTTTACAATAAAGTCTGAAAGTCACTGCCAGTGAACGCGCTACTTCAGTTTTCGCCTGGTCCGCTCCTATCCACTGAGACGGGATCTGTCACGGTAACTACTGCATATGCCGGAGACTTGCAATCCGGTATATCTACTAAAGTTTATATAAAAGGAGGCACGTGATGCAACTTGACTTTTTCTCTCGTCTGTCATATCCCTGCGTTCCACATTGATCAGAAGCAAAGATGATAAACATATGTCAAAGCTCAAATTAAAATTCCCGGGCTGTGTCAAACATCCAAAAATCATGGGAGTTTGTTTCATGTTCCATGTCGTAGGAACTGAAATCGAGAATATAAGAAGAAAGTGAAAAGTTTCTGATCAGTACGAGCACCTTGAAGTGTCTTATCTTGACAGCAAAAGTAGATTTGGGCACGGGATACTCACAGTTTGACAGACAACCATCTGTTGGGAGATAGAATAAAATATATTGGGCGAACAATAGCTTTATTAATTAATCATTTTGCACTCTGTCAGTAAGAACAAAATGTTGCAATTTGTACATTGGCTGACATTGAAATGTGTGAGGGATGGGTATTTGAGTGTGTATAGCTATGTATGTATGTATGTATGCATATATGCATGTATGTGTGCATGTATGCATGTATATCTGTATCTATGTATGTATGTATGTGTGTATGAGTTTGATTGGCTTGACGCGGCGGTGTCCCGTTGGTCGTAAAATGCAATTCTTATAGTTCGGTGTTATTGTACACCGAGTGAATTGAAATACCAGTCTGAAGAAGAAGAAATCAATTGACACAACAACTTTCATACATATAATTTAATTGAGGACAACATGCTAGTAAGGCTCGAGGTCACAGATAAACACAATTTGAGGGATAGAAAATTTCATTGTTCTTTCTAGTTAAAGTGAAATATTATTGGAATGACCAGCAAGAGGCTTAAACGGAACGGTGAAGTTTTGATTTGCCACATGGAATACATTAGGAACTGTAAAACTCAGCGAATAAACTCCTTTTCAGTTGTTAATATTCGTACTCATAAAAAAATAATATCTCATCAACAGCACATTGAAGGAGGATTACAAATGATGATAATGATGACCAGGATCATGATGATCAGGATAAAGACGATATGACTCTGAACGTGTGTGCGTGTGAAAATATTCACAGTATATAAACTTCAAGTGGTTTGTCACATGTTGGGAGAAATGAATCGGATCAGTTGCAGTTTCGTGTTTACAAAATTGTCATTTGGGCACACGGGGAAAGGAGTCAGTAAATCAGAATGTTTATCTCTTCATCTGTGGAACGCTGTGCACTGAATCTGATTCCTTACATATCTGTTGCTTAGCCAGACGTTTATCACCAATGTGTGATTAGAACAGAGATAAACTACGCATGCCAACAAATGAAACTTTCCACCTTGCGGTTTACATGCATCTTCGGTGTATCATTCGTGTAAGTATGACTAATATAGGTGCGTAAGAAAGAATTGCATCTTCACTGTTTAGAGCAAATTTGATTGCGGGTCAATCAAATGTGCAATGCTCCATCAATTGTTCAAGGCCAATCATCGCGTGAATCCCGGTAAAATATTTCGTGTCATTTGCCCCACTTCAAAGAAAAACCCGGTCACAACAAAGGACACAATAACCAAAGAAGATCCCCAAGCTATGAGCTTGCTAACCCTGGACAAAATCGGTTTCGTCAAGTACACGCGCTCCTATTCAACCCCCCACGTTCAGTGAAATCAGATCAACAACAGAAACAACAACAACGCCACCGCCGTTCCATCACGATCACCACCGCCTCCACCTAAATGATAAATAATTTATTCTTTCAAATCAGAGATAACCGACTGCTAATAAAAACCACTGCTTTATCTTTGAATGGAATTTATGGGAAAATTTGCTTCTGATGGGTTGACTTAAGATAAAATTGTTCCTCGTTGCAGTTCTACAGTGGTCTACTAAGTATGCATATACAAATATTATAAGGTTTTTTTCTCGGTTATCCACTATGTCTCCACCTCTGCCCTCGCCAACAGCAAAGGTTATGTTCTGTGATCACAATTACGTTTNTTTTCCAACGGTTCGAAATTCGTGTAATCAGGGGCACGTGGTAAAACCAAGAAAAAGAAAGTAAGAGAAATGTGCCATGGGTGGTGTGTGTGTGTGTGATTCAGGAATTCATCTTTAAAATCCGGAACCACAAACTGTTCTCTCTGGTTTGAAGAATTGCCTTCCCATCAACTGATGCCTAACCCTAGCTATTTTTAATTTATGACATTTTCATTATGGTGAACAAGATTTAATCAAACAACTGGTTACTTCGATATTTTTCTCAGATTTGACAAGATAATACGTGTTCACGTACTTTACATTGTCGCATGTCAGCGTTTGGAATTAAGCAGCATGCAGTTGCGTTTTCTTTTTATTGCTGTAAGTCGAAAAAACAATAATGAATACGCCAACTAATGCCTTCTGAATAACCCGATGGATTTTAGTGTTGAGCTCCAAAACCCTTACTGGCTCCAGCGATTATTTTAACAGCATCGATGTATTTATTATTCAAATTTTATGTCCGCCACTTGAATTTTATAGCTTATGTCAAGGATTGCATCACGTTTCTCTTTGTATTCGATAGCTGTGATCTGCATGTTTTCAGTGATGATTGTTTTCGTCCATTAATCTATCACATAATTCTAACGATACGTAAGAGCAATATGCGATATTGTGTATCACCAATCTGATTCAAAGGTTTTATCATAAAGTAGACGTGAATATCCAGAATTTGTAACCTTTTGTTTGCATGATTCATCAAAAAATCTCATAGAAAGTGCTCATATCGTCACGCATAACACAAAATATAATGGGTTTGAAAAGACAAATCAGAAGAAAAAAAGTGTTGTTCACTCTCATAAGTCACATGTGTATATGAAATTAACATGTTTGACAAACTAAGGAAATTCAGAAATATACGAATTTTGGCTTTATAATGAGCATCACATGACTGGTTATCGTCACGGTAGGACAAAACAGGTTTGTTGTCAGCGAACGATGATGATTTTCAACAGTTAATTCCTCGGGCTAATGCATTTACATGGAAACACTTTAAATACATCTGGATGTTGGCAAGAGATTTACTAATTGTGATGGCTTATGATGTGAGGTTTGCAAATTGCCTTGAGGGACGTTGTGTTCATTTTGTGTTTTGGAACCCAGTCACAATGTGGGCAGGTCACCATAAATTTTGCCACAGGATAATAAAATGGGCCATGTTTGTCACGTTGGGTTTGGGTTACCACAATGTTTGTACAAAGCAATAGGTCCAGTTTATCAGATGACGACTGATTTAACTGTTGTGAGCTAGCTGTTCAATGGGACCTTGAGGATAGGCATCATTTCGTTTCGATGTTCTGTATCCTCAAGGTTCGCTGCGAAGTCACACCGGTTTGTATATGTAGCTTATTTGTGAGAACCACCCAGCCGTTCCTCTTGTAAGCGATAAGGCGGAAAGTAAAGCCTGCAAAATCACGGTTTCACATGTTAGATCGATCAATAGTGAATAACACTTTACAGATTGGAAAAATACAGGAAATCGAGAGAGAAACGTGGAGTGCTTCGAACAGTCGTAATTTGCGAGCCGTTGCTCTGATTACCGTAAAAACTCAAACACAGTCGCATTTTTGAATGGTAGTTTCCCGCTGCCCTCATCGGTTCCCGTTTTGAGTTTTCACCACCAAATGTTTTTCAACGAACCAGTCCATAGATGGCTAATACTTGAATAACTTATCTTCAAATTTTCTAGTTTCTCGTTGAGGTTAGTTCACGATTGAATGATTCTCCCACGAACTCGGTTCCGTTCACATCTCGATAAACCCGTGATCTTAAATCATCATCGCGGATATTGTAAGATTCACACAATCAAAGAAGGTAATATTCGCTTGTTCTTCTTGCTTGTGTATTTCTTTTCAAACGACACATTTCCTCGCCTCGGTTTGTGATAATAATTGCACATGACTTGACCAGTTGCACGAACCGGCCAAAATAAACTCAGCCGAAGCCTTTTTTAATTAAAGATGTCCGAATAGCAATTTAAGATGTCACAATATGAATTTAAGATGTCCGAGTACCAATTTAAGATGTCATGCTGCTATGTGGATAGTAGAATTGTGCGGTTTCCCCGTTGTTTCACATTGTCTTTTACTTTTGTGATGCTCTTGTCGTCACGTCTAGTTTAGGCGACGAGGACATGGGCCAACGTTTGACTCGTATGAGATACACGTACTATTTTTCTAAGCCCGTTCGGTATACGGATAATGACAATAACAAAACTTGTCTTAACTACGGACTACAATATTCACTAATATAAGCCAACGCAAAACTCTTCTTACTAACTGACACAACATCAGCGATTATTGCAAATCGGCCTTCGAAGTGGAACTCTCCGATCGCCTATCAGTTCAGTCACCACCGAAGGACTCAATGAACATCTTAAGCAAATCAACGAAGCTATGCAAATAAGTTGCAAGCTTTTCTGGACAGCTTGAATGTAGCCATGTTTGCTATGCGTTTTGCATCTTTAAATTGTAAAATGTTACTTCATCCCACCCGATGGACGCATCATGGATGATGTGTTAGCTCGCATACAGTAGGCTCGGTTGGCGTTTGCTAACTTGAGACATTTGTGGCGCCGTCGCGACATCCTATAACTTCTAATTGTTTGACCTTGTTGGGAAAGCGCTGGGTGATATGGGATTGGTCTGGTAAACAGAAGGCACCTGGGATTGTTTGGGGTTGAGAGAAGGAAAAAGATTTCTCCAAAAGGGTTCTCCGGTGTTGAGAAGATTTCTCGATTCAAACTTTAACTGCCGACGGATTGTCCGAAGAGGACCAAAAGGATGGTTTCTAAGATCAATTTATCTGTCCCTTGGATTTCTATCTGTGAGCATATATAAAGCGAATAGTTTTTTCCCGAAAATCGAAAACGATCGAGGTGTCAAAGCAGGGTATCACCGCGCAGTGCGAAAGTATTACAATTACTACTGTTCTGAAGGTGGAAGAAAACTATCTTCGCCCAATTTTGCTATGCAAACAGCAAGATGGAAAACAAATTGAACAACTTAGAGTATCAAGCTTGGATTAGCCCATTCGAATGTTCAAAGGCACCAGGCACTCCTAATGGTCTTGGGTGTGGGTTTCACTTCTTGGGATATCGTTAATTCCCCTCGAAACAATGCATTCAGATGCAATGGAAATGTTTGTGATAACCAATAAAGAGCACTGAACAGATGTTTCGTCCTGTTTGGGACTCGTCAGCAGTGCGTACTTTTTATGTCCCTGTCAGAACTCCAACCGCGATCAATCGGGTCGGAACTTCAAACCCATACCCCTGAGCTGCACCGTTGACGGTTATCATCTTGTGCGAATGGCTCAATCAATTTAAAATATCAAGCTGGGATTAGCCCATTCGAATGTTCAGAGGCACCAACAGGACGAAACAGATGTCCAGTTTTCTTTGTTGGTTATCATAAACATGCCCATCGCATCTGAATGCATTGTCTCGTGGGGAATTAACCACTTTGGCCATGTGACCCAGATCTGAAGGTTCGTTGTTATTATGTGTCTGTGGTGTTGGGGAAGGCGACAGAACACGGGTTGGTTCTTGAATGTAGGGGTATTAGAAACTTGAAAAAAATCCTTTAAGGCACAGTTCGGGAGTCAAGTGTCCAATGCGGATTGCTTCAGCTTTGACTAACTTGCGCATTCCGACACTTTAAAAGAAGCTAGAAAAGTGAGCGAGAGTAGCACTAGGAAATATCCCTGGACCATCTAACTACACCAGCACAGGTGTTCTTTTTCTCGCCGGTTTTCACGCTACAACCGCTCTGTTACTCCACACTGTGCTTCACCTTCCCCTCCCCACGGACATATGACACAATAATACCGAACCCTCTGATCCGGGTCGCACGACCCACGTGACAACTGAAAACACAGCGGAACTGATAACGTACGCACGACACACATTGACCATACACACAATCCGATGTGATTTTTCAAACGCTAGATTTTATCTTCACTTGTAATTTGTAATGCCACCAATGAGGCTCACTGTAAACCATTGTCCATGGTGCACGCTCTAGAGGACGGTTCTCGTCAGTTTCCACCATCGGAGTCCATCGGAGTGAAAATGAAATAGTCGGCTTTACAGTGACTGCAAAAATGCTGAGGTTCATTCTTTGAACTTAACAAACTTGCCACATCCACAGTGTCAATTGATTATACTGGAAATCGATTTTACTTCCAGGGGATGTTCTCCTGTTCACTGATCAGTCATTCCCACCAACCGTGAATTAAACGTTTGCATGCAGCTGAAGGGACGAAATCGTTCAGTTAAGGTAGCCTGTAATTCCAAGAATATTTTGATACAGTAGACTAACTTTCATGAAGTACACAGTTTTTTTTTGGCTCAGTTGTTTGGAAAAAGATTTGCCTGGCCAGGCACAGCATATCTATTCTATCATTGGTGTGGCGGAACGACACAAATATTATTGAGAAAAGTAGTCGGTAAGCGAACAATTGTTTCCGGATATTCCTAATCATGCTCATACATATATAGTGGAAAAAATTGTTACAAAACGACAGCCATTGGCTCAATTTAAGGTCATTAATCGGAGGCAGAGAGTAATGGAGGTGTGTACGTGTGTGTATGTAGGAATGTCAGCGTGTTATTTGATGTGACCTTTACCCACTGGGGTCAAGTGACACGTCATGTTCTGTCTTGGTTTTCACACCCGACCAAGACAATTGGAGCGCCTGCACCAGTCGTTTTTGGGTCTACTAAGCGAATGGCAATCGCCTCGGCCATGGCCAGTGTCCAAACTCGGGCCGTCTTTGATCGATTGAGTGGGATGCGACGAACAACATCCAAAGCTTTCTCTGGCTCTTTCTTGTGCCCGGGGTGGATAAGATGCCACACGATCGCGCTTGACATACAACCAGTCTTCCCCTGACTTATCCACCGCGGGCGGTGCTGCTTAACGCGCTGAGACAAGTGCCTTACCGTATGACCCATGTAACATGCGCCACAGACGTACTTACAAGAGTAAATTACCATAGATGAGGTCAGTTTCGGCAGTTTGTCTTTCACCTGCATTCGCATCAAATATTTTCGTTGGTATAATGTTAGTAAAACATTTGAGGTGGGCATTTGAAAACGAAAGGTCACTTAAACCTTGAATTGTATTATATACATAATAACTGTATATGCAACAGTTGAACGCTAGCAAACACTGTTGCACACGCCAACAATCCACGCTATTAAACGGCAGCTTTTTACTCGCAATAAAATACTGAACAATTGAAAATGAATGTTTCGTACGCCAGTTACCTTTCCGGATGCCCCCGGGCAATGGAAACTGATTTAATCACAATAGAATTGAACCCCTACACTTGGTGCTTATTGTATTGTCTTTATTAATAAGAAGTAAAAATAATGATCTATGCAAACCTGAAGAACTTGCAATAAACGAGATGTAAACTGCACATTCTTTGTGAGCCGTGTTGATTGATAGAACAAACCAATGCGAAGCGTGGTTATTTGTTGTTGGATGCGTTCAGACTATCTTCTTCGTGAAGCACATTTCAAGGAACCAACCCCAAAACAGCCAATACAGTGAGTTGTCAGTCTTCTCCAGTCCAGTGAAACCACTTGAAAAACAGGCAGTTCTAAAATTGGCATTCAGAACTCCGGAAATATGACCCTTTTTCAAAAACAATTTTCAGCAATTAGGTGGCCTACTGTTCTACAAATTCTCATTAATCCCAACGGCTTCGGTAAAGTCAGCGCAAGCGAGAGAGGGAGAGCTGTTTTTCTTGTGTGAGATGTCATTCAACGCACCACAAAGACACGATTGTTGCGCGAAGGGGGGGGGGTCCGTCCGAGAACCGGAGGCCTTGGGCAATAAAACCAAGTTGGGCATTGACTGTCAGAATTGTACCGAGAACAACAACAACAGTGTACGTTCAAAGTCGGCTTTCCAGTCCTTTGATTCACACTACACAACTTCAGTTGATGCACTCGATACTTCAGTTTTTGTGTGACGTTTAGAAAAGATCGATAGGAACTTCCGGACGAGAGTCGTAGTTTGTAATGTCCCCAAGAACGAGACACAACACAGGAAAACCTATAAATTTTCTTAAGAAGCTAATGAAATAACACGGTTTTTTTCATTAAACTTTATGTTGTTTACCACCTGTTGACGGTTCCCGATCGACATATTGATGGTAACAGTGGTTCTGAGTAGGCAAGAAAAGAAGTGAAAAAGGACAATGAAACAATCAACTGTTCCAAAAGTTTTTTTGAAAGCTTAAGTAGACCATTTTACTGATCTCATTTCAGAGATAAACTTAAGAATGCACTGTATTCAACAAGCGAAGAGACGGCCCCGGATGAAAATGGTGCACAATTTTCATGTCACCTCTGTGGTTTCGTTAAATTGCGATTTGCTTGTGAAATTCCTTCATGAATTGCACCGGAGGGAATAGCATTCCACACCTTGTATATCAATGGTTCGCTAGAAGAACCGAAATAGTTTTTCTTGACAAAGTATCCACAAATTCTGGATGTATGTTCTTTGGTTAATTCGTCTTGATTTTCATTCGATCGTTAGGGAGAGAGAGAAAGACAGAACGCGGTGTGACATCAGGTCAATGACGATGACTGAAGACTCAGTGGAACTTACCTCAGGACAAACTTGGTGTAAATAATGTTCTAATGAATGCAATTACCGCAAACGATATCCACATTAGACAAATATACAGATATATTGAAGGAAGAAACAATCTATAACCGAAAGAAATAGATGTGATTATTTGATTTGGAAATTTGGGAAAAGCAATCTTTTAGGAAAACTAAATATCCTTTTCAGATGGCTATAAAGCGTTCCGATTTGGACGTATCTAAATTGATTAGGTTGAAATCGTTTCACAACTAACGTAGATATCAGTCATGTTCTAATAAACACAATCATGTGCATTTTAAATTGTTGAAATTAGGACGCAGCGATCCGGTTTTTCACCCAATTTACTTCGTATTCATTGAGAGCACATTTAAGATCAATTTGTTTTTGGTACAGGTGCGTTGATCATGTCACAATGTGCAATAATCAATGGGCTGCTGTTGGCTGGCCCAACATTGCCGGCTGATCCGTTCCACCCCTCCCCCTCTCCGCTATCCCTTCGTTTGTGAACGAAATTAGGGTCGCGCGTCACTTTTCGTGTGCCACATACCCAAAACTGAGGTGTATGATTTAGAGCCAGAGTGTTCCACAGAGGACCGGTAGAGGACTCTATCAACTTCGTTCCAATGTGGCCACGTAAAAGAAAGAGAACAACAATTTAATAAAATTTATTCCAATGAAGTCAAATGTTACAGATTTATTTACTACACGGTCTCCGCAATAATTTGTCGAGCTTTTGCCCCTTTTAAACGCGGCCCACATGTGCTTGCCGCCGGATGTTTTTAGAACCGGAACATGTTGCAACATAGGTCAATTGTTTCCTAGTGTTTCACTGTCTGCAAATAAATAAGTTGCCAAATTTGGTTTCGTCTATTTTGGCTACTGTTCGAAAGAAAACTGGTGAAGGGAAGGGGGCAGTAGTACTACAAATCCATAACACAGTGTGGGTGATATCTCCGTCCGAAAGGGTGATTCTTCCATGGTGTCAATACTGTTCAACTAGAAGTTATTTGATTGCATTTAGTTAAGCTGAAATTCACCAGAAAGACATTTTTATTCTGCGTTTTCTGTCTTTAGCCACTCATTGCATAACAGTCAACCTCAGTCATTGGGTAAAAAGTAAACCAGAAGCCATATACGTGGTAAGTACAGGATTGAATTTCTTCTCATTGGTTACAAAATTACGCCACTACTATGGACTATTTTCTGCATGAATGATTTCAACTTACAACGAAGACGACGAGGTGGAAAATGACAAGTCAGTTAAACCGAACTGGCCCATATGCATGCTCCTAAATTCTCCGGGGATCGCTTTTCTTTGAAACATGTTCTCTCTACCTACTTGAAACAAAAAGACAAAAATGTAGCTGTTCTAAATGAAAAAAACAAGTAGCGTTGTTTTTAGATGATGGTTTCCACAAACGTTTTACGTTCTACTTTCAACCGACAAGACTTTATAGATCCAAATAAAAAATGGGAAGGTTATATTTGATTGAATTACCGATAAATAACTGCAGTGTTGGAAAATGTACACACTCAAAAGGGTGTTTATTAAGTCGGACACTGGACCGTAGTGTGCTGATTATGAGCTTCAAAAACTGTTAGTGTAACGACGGAAAAGCATTTTGACTCTAATTTACCACCGGATTACACAAAGGTATGTCTCCAGTTGAATCGCGTGTATGCTCCAAACACCCTCCTGCAACTGCCTCGATCCTCCGACTGACAAGTTTTATTAGGCAAAGACAAACGCTCAGAATAACTCATGAAAATAAGTGAATCATCCGGGTCGAATGTAAACACATGAGGTATTATCATCATGCTCGGATATAGAAGGTGCAGGATTTTCATGCCACGGTCTTGTCTAGTAACGATCTGCGAGAGATTGGATCGCATAAGGAGCCAGAAGCAGAACTGCGGTACGGGAAAATTGACTTATGGTTGGCGAATAGTTGTAAACAGATATGCGTTAAACAAAATGTGGCTTTTGACCAAAATGGGAGGGATGATATCTTCTTATACTAACACGCATAGAATCCGGATTGTAAGTATTTAACTTGATTGAAAATGTTTTTAGAAATTTATCGTGCATTTTTGCCTCTCGGTAATTAGATAACAACTTCAAACTGGCTTAATTCAGTGCACTCATGAAATACGTCCAGGGAATTTCCATTCACATCGGAAACTGATGAATCGCTGATGTGCTACCATCCTCGTACGTATATCGGGAATTCCTCACTGAATGGAAATAGAATCACGTAATATATGGGCATTTAATGAATTGCTTAAACTCATTCCAAATACGGAAACCCGAGACCAATGTCCCTTTCTGACGAACAACAACATAGATATTATGCATAGTGCAAAGTATGCAACAATGAGAGGAGGCCACGAGATTGCTGAACCTCAGAATAAAACGTACACTGAGAAAATGATGCCAAATGTAATGAATACCGGATACACAAGGTTTAGTAGGCTTCGGTGTAACAGAAATCCGGCCACGAACTCTGATTAGCCAGTACGTAGTTTTCCTAAGTGTTATTATCACAAATAACCAATTCGAAGAAAGGAATAAAATGTAATGGACGACATCGCCCCCATAACAGATAATCATGTATTTTGCAACTATTATATGACCAGAGTTCTAAAACGGAGTTGGGATTTATTAGTTATCATCAGAATTGTGAATAAGGGTTGTATATCTTTGATACAGTAAAGAGGCGAATTCCGTATTCATACCTTACAATAGTTAGAAATGAAGATGGCCATGCATGAGCCAACAGGTCTGTCAAACCGGAAACAGCGAACAATAAACCGCCAATAGCTTGTGTCAGTGGCAACCAAATCAGACCAAATCTTCAATGTTACCGAAAAAACTGCGATCTGGAGGACCCCAGATATACAGATATTGACCAAACTCGTGCAACATCCTGATTTTCATTACGTTTGTTCCTCTCAATGCTTTATTCTTCCAGCCTCATTCACGGGATTGAATATGATATTTCCCCACATCGGATGCAACATATCTGATATGATATCCACTTGTGTCACTACTTATATTAGCCACATGCCATTAAATTGTACAATTTCGCGAGTTCAACGATTTTTGCAAATGCATCAGTTGTAAGATAACAAGGTCACAGTAGAAAACGTAACTGTAAAAAGAATGAACACCCATGCTTCTTTGCCCAAAATATTTTCTAAATCAGAGCTGTAACTTTCGAACTACTGCAAATTTTATAGCGACGCTCACGGTCGCGCACATTCAAGTGGTGATAGAAATGAACTAAGAAAGTAGTTGTTGGAGATAAAGTCAGGAATAAATACACTGTACCCATAACCATCTATATATAAGTATGCTATTGCTAGCTGAAATGGGTTTTCAAAATGAGGGTGATGTTGCACGAGTTTGGTCAACACCAGTACCTCCATTTTGCGACTAATGGATCTCTCCAGCTTGTCTTTACACACCACGTGCC